>JASDQU010218407.1:0-18055 GCA_032191745.1 Picea mariana | reverse complement strand
GAAGAGGCTTATTATCTGAAATTATCTCAGTTTCAAGGCGTTGAGTACTTTTCCTGAGGTTTTTCCATGCTATATTGATGTTTGGTTCTTAACAGTACCCAATATCTCATAGGCTTCCCAACACTCACAACAATCCAAGTTCCCAACTCTCTTCTACCCAGCTTGCCCCACCCGAGAGAACGAACCTCCACCCTTCTCTGCCACGCAGTCCCTCAGGCAGTCCTTCTCCTTATTCGGGCCTCTAGCACAACTGGTCCAGAATCTCAATGCTGGAACTCTTAGGACTCACAATTGTGAGCAATGTTGGTCATAGACCAATGCATCTCAGACATGCAAGCCTCAAGACTCAACTGGATCATAATAGCAACCATTACAACCAACTATCCTGTGGCTCATCTCTTCAGCAATTTGGTTCCCTTTTCTCGAGCCAAGACATGGATGAGGATGGATCAATGGATGGGTAAAATGGGTGCATGAAAGTGCATGAGGGAAATGAATCAATGTACATGAAATAAACGATCAAGCCATCAGTCGAACCCCCCATCAGACTAGAGGAAGGTTTAAGTAACTTCGTGGGGAAATCAAGAACCTCTTGGCCTTCCCCAAGAAGCTCATCTAATTGATCCCCTCCCTTAGACAAAAGGGTAATTAACATAGGAATAAACACTTAGCCCCTCAATCCCCCCCTCTTGTGGAATCATAGCCCCTTATAGATCTAGTCCTTATCTGTCTAACAACCAATAATGTATTTATTATTAATAATGATCAAAACATTACATTTCTTGGGCACACTGGCCTTTTAATAATTGTTTGGGCACTTAGGCCTGTCAGCATTGTAACAATACATTATTTAAAACGGGGTTTCAAAACTTGGGGTGTTACAAGAGGGTGACACCAAGAATGATGGAGCATCGGACGAATGACACTCAATATCATAATCATGATATGACTAAAAAGGATTCCCAAGCCTATAGTCATTACAGACAACATGGGTGCCAAAATGAAACAAGTATCTAGCTAGGGCATCCATGTAAAGGTAAGCTCTACCACCTAATTATGACACTTCTAGAGCAACAATGAAGGTTCTATGTCGCACTTTGGTGGGATTGATCTTATGGAAAAGTGGAAAAGAAAATGAGATGCATAAAGTGGAGGTGAAATCCTAACTTATATGAAAAAGTTGGAAAAAATGACTTTTACCAAAAGATACTAAAAGTGACCGATCCCCAAAAGGTTACCAAACCAAAAGGAAAAGTGTATCATAACATATGATAAGAAACTCAAAGTTGGAACCAAATGATTTCCGATCCGGGAAAAACGACAAAGAGGGTCAAAAAAGTGGCAAAAAGAGCCAAAAAATTCTATAAATAGAAGTTGACAGCTCATTTTCACCATTACATTTTGAAAATTGACCAAAAAGAGAAAAAATCCCATGTGATAAAGAATTTGATTTCGGGAGCTTCATTGGACGAAACAAACTTCTTCTCGGACCAAGTAAGTACAAATGTACCCCCTTTGCATTTCAATTCTTCATTTATGCATTTCTTTTTGTTTTTGAGAGGGCATGCTCTCCTAAAAAGGGCGGCCCCTGTCCAAGGACAACTCCCATATGTACTTGGGCAGAAAACACTATGCCCGTGTATATACGTGACTATGTCCAAAACAACCTGTGTACACCATCAAAATCTTGGAAAAAATTAAAATGCAAGAGCTAACTCCCTTTTATTTTCCATGGAACAAGATTTATGTCCATTGGAGGGAGAGGGAACATGAGGACATTGATGCCTTGGTCGAAGAGGATCATGTTTCCATTGCTGCATTGAAACAATGTTGTCTATGGCAGTTCTTTCGGTGTCCGTTTATGATGGCACAACCCAGGCTACTGAATGCCCTGGTTGACTACTTGCATCTAGATGCATAGGCCTTTATGATAGAGGGAAAATCATTGACTCCAACGAATGAATATATCTACTTCTTGACTGGCCTCTTGAGGAGAGGAGAACCAATCAATCTACAAACTTTCCCCCGTAGGCCTTCTAACATCAAGGATTACATTCAGATGTATTGTAAGGCCCAAACTGAGAAGGTAGGTTCTCAGGTGCCAATTCACAAGATCATGAGTTTGTCTCTGAGAGTGATCTTGTTACTTATTGGGTAGATTACTGGATCTAAAAACCTTCACCAGGCTTCCCGGGTAAACATTCATTGTGTTATTCAGTGCCAGGAGGCATATATATTTGAATGGAGTATGACAATGCTCACATGCATGAAGAGACAACTGACAGAGTGTCATCTATGCAACAACAAAAACTTCGGGTTTGGCACTATTCTTTTCTCTTTCTTCTTCTTCAAGAGTCCCCATCTTGATTCCTAGAGAGACTGTGCAGGGGCATGTGGCCTCCTTCTCAGCGGTATGTAGATGGGAAGCATTTCTGCCATGACAGGGGGGAGGGAGGACCATAGAGGCCTTCAATGACACATTTTTTGACTGGTTGGCATGACAGATTCCAGTGATATAGGACTACCCCTATGCTGGAATAAACTTTTCCAGGGATCCAGACATGCCCATGACTCCTAGAGAGGAGTGAGGAGAGATAGGTAACATATTTTTGATCTTATTTAATTTTTAATTGTTTTGATATATATATATTTTATTTGTGTATTAGAGTACTGAATTTCGTGTATATTTTATGTACATATGTGGGACTAGTGTGCCTGACAAATTTCGCGAGGACTTGACAACATCGTCGACTAGAGGTGGGACCAACAACATTCAACGGACCAACAGCTGCAGGGGGACCTCCAGGCGAAGATACTGAGAGAGTTTTGAGACAGGTGGAGCGCAACCTCATTGTTCTCACTTGTACAGTACACATGGTCGAGATCAAGGATCTCCTACCTTCTATGCAACATCATGTAGTGGGGGTGCCACGGACTTGGGTCCAGCTCTTCTGACATTTATTCAACGTCATCATTCACTATAGTAGGGCCAATAGGCCTTGAGCTTAGATAGGATAGACTTTTATGTGCCAAGGGCACCATTGTATATTTTTGTTTTGAGGGCATAAGCCCATCGATGTATACCGAACCTTATTTTTGAGGCGTTCACACCCACTTATGTACTCATGAAACTTATATATACATTTCATTCGTCTTAAGGATCACTTTTTTTACAAATGTATGTACATGTGTATGTGTGTGCTTCTTTTTATGTGTGTGCAACATGCCAATCTAATATTTGATTAGCTAGGGTATTTGTCATATCATTAAATCTCCTAGGAACATGGATATACATAATGTAATCAAAGTAACGTTCTAAGAGACATACCCTAAGAAAACGCCAATGCAAAGTAGGATCATAAACATGGTAAAATCCATTTAACTTGGACACAACCAACTGAGCATATAAGTAAACCTAGAGGAGAGAAATGCGATGCGACAAAGCGTCACGAAGCAACTCTATCACTACGTTGTACTCGACAAAATTGTTTGTGGCGTCACCTAGAAAAATACCTACGGGAGATAGAAACTGGCCTCCAGGTGTGAAAATCACCCAAGCTGCAAAAGAAAGCCTCCGAGTGTGTCGGCTAGCACTGCCCACGAACCCAAAGAACAACTCTGATTCACTTGACATCTTCCACGGTGAAAATGAAGACATAAATAACTACGCGTCCATAAAACAAAAGGAAAAAAAATTGTATAAGAACTATACATATGTTCAAGAAGTCACCCAGATGACCAACCTAAGAGTAATACTTCTTGAGGTAGATCCCATTTCTAGCCTCCACCAAGGCATTTCCTTCAATGTCAACCAGATGGTAAGATCCCTTATTTAATACCTCTTTCACGATGAACGATCCGAACCACATGGGTTTGAACTTGCCTACCCCTAAGAGATCTTTGTCTCGATCATAGACCAAGACAAGATCGCCTTCGGAGAAAATTCAAGGATGAAAAGACCGATCGTATGAAGACTTGAATCATTTCTTATGAGCCTCATTGGCCGAGGTTGTATGATGATGCTGCTCATCGAGCTACTCGAGATATAATAGGCATTCCTCAAGCAGTGAAGTGTCTGGCAGTAATTCCACTGCCAACTTTAAAGACATGATCTAGCACTCAATAGGAAAGAATGCTTCCAGCCTGTATACGAGTTGAAAAGGTCAGAAACTGGTGGCAGTCTTTATAAACGTTTGGTAGGCCCATAACGCTAAGTACAACATCAAATTCCAATTTGACTTGGTAGAATTGATCATTCGCTAAAGAGTAGTCTTGAGAGACTTATTCACAACTTCAACTTGACCATTCTCTTGTGGGTAGTAAGGTGATGAATTTTATTGCCTCAACCCAAGATTTGATGTTAAATCAGTCATCATTTTGTTTTGGAGGTGACTGCCATGGTTAGTGATAATATCCTTCGAGATTTTGAAACTTGCTACTATCTCGTTAAAAATGAAAAGGGTCGATATTTCTCCATCATTGTTAAACATTGGCATAGCCTTGACCCACTTTGTGAAGTAGTCAACTGCAACGATGATGTAATGATGCCCCTGGGTTGAAGCCAGGTGACATGTAGTAAATTCAATCCCCACTTGGTGAAAGTACCAACAACAATGATAGGAAACATGTGAGGAATATGTGCATGCATATTCCGAGAGAAGATATGACACGGGTGGCACATCTTGACTACCTCAATGCAATCCTTGATTAATTTAGGCTAGAAGTAACTAGTAGGTAGAATATTTTGGGTTATTTCCAACCCAAAAAAATGGCCACCACATGCTCCAGTGTGCCAACCATTCAAAACGATCTCTACTTCCTCGTGTATAAGGTATCGAGGAAGAATGCAATCTACACCTTGACAATACAATGTGTCATCAAGTATAAGATAGTTTTGTTCCCGATGGAAAATTCGTCGACGCTCATCATGGGAAGTAGAAGAGGGTCACTTCAGAGTTTGGATATAGAATTGTATATCTCCATACTAGGGATCCAAAGATGCGATTAGAAAATGATCTCCTTTGATAGAAGATTTTTCAGGCATGACATCACTAGACTCGACCAGAAGCTCTGAAATACGTTCGACAAAGACCAACAACTTTTTGGATTTCGCGGAAAAAAAATCCAAGTCAAATTCCTAAAGGATTACAATCCATATACTGATCTTTCTGCCAATGACTTGTTGTGTCAACACATATTGAAAAGGGTTCAGAATGATAATGACAGTGGTCTTGTAAAACAAAATGTAATGACAAAAGCGCTGGACAACATGTACTTCTTCCAAGGAAATCTTCTCAACATGGGAATAGTTGAGTTCTGACCTAACGAGGCCTCGACTTCGGTAATAAATAACATGCTCCTCAAGAAGATCATCCTCTTGAATCAAGACCATGTCGATGGTTGACTCTGCAATGGCCAAGTACAAAAGGAAATATCTATTATAATCGTGATGTCGAAGAAGAGGGGTAGATGTAAGGGTGTGTTTCAATGATTCAAAAGAGTGTTGAGTAGCTTCATCCCAACAGAATGGGACTCCCTTTTTCAACAGATGCATAAACCCTTTAGTGATTTCAGAGTAATTCACAAAAAAACACCGAAGAAAGTTCACTTTCCTATGTAAGCTCTGAAGTTGGGGTATTGTGCACGGGGAAGGAAATTGAAATATTGCCTCAACCTTGAGAGGATCGACCATGATCCCTATTGTCAAAACAATGAAACCTCAGAGATGACCCGACGTCATGTATAAACTGCACTTGTTAGGAATCAAGCGAATCTAATAGTAGCAACATCGTTCAAAGATTAGACAGAGTTGTGTGAAATGATCAGATCTCTTGTGAGAGAATGATGCTATATCATCAAGATATGCCTTGATTATATGTCTAAGGTCATGGAAAGAAAACAACATGGCCCACTGAAAAGTGGCTCCAACATTCTTCCGGCCAAAAGGCATCTTATGATACGTGAATGTTCCCTAAGGACAAATACAAGTTGTTTTATGTTGGTCCTCGGGTTTGTTCTAAATCTGGTTATATCTTGAAAAACCATCAATGAATGAAAACACTTCGTAGCCTATGCATTCATCGAAAATCTGATCGATGAATGGGGTGGGAAAATTATCTTTCAGACAAGCCTTGGTTAAGTCACAAAATTCCATGCACACATGAATTGTACCATGTTTCTTGTTAACTAGAATGGGGTTTGACACCCACTCTGTCAACTACACGGGGTAGATAAAACTGACCTTAAGTATTTTCTCTACTTCAACCTTAGTTGTTACCGATTTCCTAGGATTACTGTCATTTTAATTTTTGATGATTCTTGGGTCTATGCCTGGAATTTCCACATAATACCATGCAAAAAAGTCGCATAATTATTTAAATAACTTCGTATAAATTCGAATCTCTTTGGGGGAGTAGTCCTCTCCAATGAAAAAATTCTCCATGATGCCAGGGTTTTTGGAGATATCTATGGGGGTCATTTCAGCGATACTCTCCAAATTACCCTAGACATAAACTGTGTCCATACCCAGAGGATTAATAGGACAAGACCTATCCCCATTCACAGTCAAAACAAATTCTCCTACCTCTATTCTTCCTAACTCTAGGAGGAAGTAATATTTATGATGGAGATCATCCTAGGGTCTATATGGACTAGTCAATGCCTCATGAATCACCTCGTCTGAGGGAAAGACTAGGTCTAAAGAATCTTTAGTGGAAAGAGAACCTTCGGCCCAAATAGGCTTGAGAATGGGAGCTAACTCCTATATGAGAGTCATATCGAGGTTGGCCAAAGCTTGTTAGACAATGTTTTATGCAACTTCATCCATAGACAAAGACATGGCCATGCAAGAATGCCCTGTCCCTTCCATAAAAGCCGATGGGGAAGGAAGAGTCCATGGATCGTGAAAGCAAGTCATTCGAAACAATGACATTTGAAAAATTTCAGCCCTAGGCTAGTCGGGGGCAGATGATATAAGCTTGACATCGCCAGAAAGTGGCAGGTACTCAAAATTACCCATCAACGATGGACACAAACCAACCCCTATGTTGACGGTGTCGGACTAAGGATTATCAATCATTGGGACCGTGGGTGCCCCCAATGAAGGGTCAAGACGGGAGAAAGACAACTGGTCAATGGTCATAATCCGTCCCTCATGTGGAAACAACAAGAGCCGAAAGACTGTAACAACCACTGCATGCATTACATAGATCCAACTCCTTCCTAACAAAATTTTGTAGTCGAGAGGCACATTGAGTCTTCAACTTCAACACACATGGTCTTTCCTCCTAACTACACGGGGAGAGAAGGAATGATCCGATGTGGTCTGAACAAACAACCATAAAATTCCATAAGCAACATAGGAGAAGGAGACAAACTAGGTTGGCCAATGGACTTCCAACAAGCCAATGACATCATGCAAGTAGAGGCAACCACGTCGACCACCGTACGGAAGATATTCCGACTAAAATATTTCATGGTGTAAGCCACTACTATTTGAAATGCAACATGATAAGAAAGATGAGGCTTCAATTTAGTTGGATCAAGAACAATCGGTCCAGGTTGCAAGTCTCTGCAAATCCCAAGGCATATAAGAGAGCTTTTATCTACGAAGGGAAGCTTTGGAGGACTTCCAAAGAAGACATTGCACAAGGGGTTTGTGCCAAATATTCCAAAACGGAGTAGTTCTGGCGAGACCTCATATTCAGATTATGAGAAGCTTTCTTGAATGCACCTTTGGGGATGGGTTTCATTGTTTCTCCCATCGTCTTCTTAATCCGGGGCGGAATCAGTGGGTTTGTGGCTTATTTTCCCTTTTCTATAGATTCCAACATTTCATAATCTCAGGCTCTGGTCGGTATATGAGAGTCTCCTTTCAACATGTAAACATTCGCAACCGGGTTATTACCAGTAGATGTGGGGGGTCCCTAACTGCCCCCTTTCGTGATCAAGGATGTTGAAGCTTGTGCCATGTTTTTCCCATGTGGAAATGGGTTCATTAGCACATCAGGTTGTTGTTGTGCCAATAGCTTCTGAGATTCCACAAGTCGAGGGAAAATGTGACTCGGGTGGTCCTCTGTGCAAAGGTTACATAGAAACTTCGACTTTCTCTTCTCTGTTTTCCCCCTACCAACATTGTTATTAGACTTTTTTCCCCCTTTACCCTTCTTGTTTTGTTGTTTCTGCTTTCCTTCAGACTGCTAGTTGGCCCTCGGGTTCGTCTAATGCATATTGTGTACGTCTAACGTTTAGGTAGGGGGAAATCCAAACCAGAGGTATGGCTGGATGCAGTCTGTTGTATCAACAATTGTTGCAATTGATTTGACAACAGATCAGTGGAATTTTCTTGTGTTGAGCCCACAATACCATCGACATGGGGTCCAGACTTTTGTTTCACCTTTTCAAGGATGGACCATGGCGTATATGGAAAGATCTCATAGATCATGTTAGACTGAGAGTAAATCAGTTCAAGATATTGGGCTCTCATTATCGCCTCCTCTTCTAAAAACACTCCATAATTTGCTACATCTTTGGATACAACGGGTACCAAAGACTTCAGAAACCATTCCAACAAGAAAGTTAGAGGGAATTGTACTTTAATCAAGCTCTTCTGATGTCGCCATTCTCAAATGTGGTCAGAGATATGGTCAGCCTTAGTCTACTCAAAGTTCACCGACAATTCAGTTCCGACATCGTATCGCCAAGTTGTTAAAGTAAGAATACCTCGAGCGGTCGAGCTCAATATACCACTTCACGACACCCTCGATAAGAGTGCGTTGAAAAAAGAGAAACTGGATAGAGTTGTCTCATAGTGAGTTTTACGAGAACCATAAGTGGAAGGTTGTCACATAATCACCTGGGTCTTCGCCAAGCTTGCCTTCGAATTTTGGAATATCTGAGGGAAACTTAGTTGACATGGGGGGCCAATGCGGATAAATTGGGCCATTGAGTAACCTTGACAAGTTTGGTAGATGTAGCATTGACAAAAACGATAGTTTAGGTTGAGTACTATGTATAGGAGAAAGGGGGCATGGATTTTGACTAGCACCAGGTTGCCAGGAAAAATTGGACTGCTGGCCATGGTTCTGGTAGAAACCGTGGCCTTGACCAACATACGAAAACTATGTTTTTTGGGATATCATCGACTGAATCCCGTAATTGGATGACATGGCTTGGGCGGGGATTTCTCCCTGCATTGTGTTCCAAGGATTTTAGAAGGGGTTTCCCCTAGCCAATCTGATGGACATAGGTACTGAACCCTATCTGGAGTTCCATTGAGCATGGAAGGGGTTTCCCCTGACCAACATCTATTGCAAGGGAACTGATCTCTGCCAATGATTCCAAATCCCCTAAGAGGAGAAAACTCCTCTACTTTCCCCTTGTATAGGAATAGTACCTTGCATAGGGTTTTTCTGCTCAAAAATAGGGTTTCCTCCAACTGAGACGATAGTTGAAGAAAAAGCATTGTTCCCAAATGCGTCGAACAAAGAGAAATACATAAATCCCATTGATGTAGTGTAAGACGAAGGTCCTAGAATTCCTGATCCAAACAAGTTGTAATTAGCATTCGGCCTGATGGGTTTCTAGAAAGAACCATCGAGTGAGGGGGATAGAGGAGGTATATGACCTTCACCATAAGAGATAGCATTAAAGGGGACTGATGTGCCCCCGGTAGACCCTTGAACGTGAGCGTTTGAGCTCCTTCCCCCCAGACCCATGGTCTGTAAGGTGGAATAGGTAAGGACAAAGTTTGAATCAAAGATGGGTATTCCATATGATAATGGAGGGCCCATCACAATCCGCATAATTGGAGCAGTGGTCATTGTTGATGACTGTATTAGACCACTTTTAGAGGGTTAGAGATTCGATACCGCTGTGGTGAATAGTCACGAAGGTGGGTTAGGAGGAAAAATACCCCCATGTGGTAGTAGCTGAAATGGGAGTATGAGGACTCCTAGACAAAGTAGCATCATTTTCTTCCATGGTTTCTTGTAAGACTAACTAGCGCTCGGAAGGTGTCGCCTCACGAGGGAAAACTTGTATTAAGATTGGCACCGACAAGTAAGTAATTGGAGGGTTGGTTGGCCCAAGAGATTTCACCCCAAGGTTAGAAACAATAGGTTCCTCCGAAGTTGAATAATATCCTAGCGGATCAAGATTGGGCACAGTTTCCTGTGGCCTGGTCGCTTCGAATGACCCTTTTTTATCAAGTCTTTACCATAACGGTGGTGGGGGTGGCTCTAATGTAATCGACGACTGGCCTTGAAGCCTTCATGACTGACAGAGCTCTTGATCTTCCACTTTGTGAAAATATCAATCGACACAGTAAGGCTTAACTAGCATTTAAAAACCAAGCACACACTAGAAAAATTCCTATAAGATAAATCAAGGAAACAACTATCTAGTAGGAAGAACAATTACGCCAACCAACACTACAAAATCTAACAGATGCAAGTGAAACTCAAACACGGAAGCACCCTCTGGGTATACTCTGCGAAGTGTGACCCGACGTATACCCTAGGTACCACAGTATACCCCCGCAATCACCTGTGTAAGTCCCTAGAATATGGGCATCTAAGTTTCCAGCTTGTATTCAGTCACCAGGTGGGTATAGTCGACACTCAGGCAGATCGTAATGAGCAGGATAACAATTTTGAAACCTATCGAGGGTATTGAAATAAAGTGGTTAGGAAGAAAACATAGGATATCGAATGGATTCAAGGTCCATGAATATTTGTATGCAAATGCAGTCGGTAGTACTCCCATGAAACATCCTCAATATGCGTTTCCCACTATGTTTAGTCCATCTTTGGAGGGGTTATCTCCACTGAATTTCCTCACGTGACCTCATGTTTAGCCCCTGTGTTAGAGGGGGTTCTCGGTTAACTTTTACGACACTGGGATTTAACACTCCCTAACTCAGACTCCAATGTTTGTTTAATGGCCTTAAAGAGTTTCCTCTCCAACCTAATTCAAGGCCCTAACCCTAAACTAGTTGGTTGACCCTAGAAACATAAAAAGTCTAGTTAATTTTATATTTAGCATTCTTTTTAATGGCTTGATTTCAATGATGATTTTAGGGGCTAAATTTCTCTCATGGGCTAATTTTCCATTGTTTTTCCAAAAACGAGATTCACTATTTTAAAAATGATTCGCCCAAATTCTATAGGATAAAATTATTTTACCTTTAAAATTGCCAAAATTTTATAGAAACTATATAAAATACTTAGAAATTTGAATATTTTTACAAAAATATCACCAAACATTTATAGTTGACATATGAAGGATTAATAATATTTGCCAAGGTTTCTACATTTTAAAATAAATTTCCATCCTTAAAATCATCCCTGCTTGATTTACTCAAGGGATATGGCAGTGAAACTAGTGATGTTATAAGAGACGAAAAAGAGGAGAACAATACAAAACTTGAAAGAAAAAGTACTTCTAATCAAAAGAAAAGATTTACAACTAACTCTTTGTAACCAACTTTTCTTTAACTAACCTTTTCAAGATCTTGGAAAGAAAACCTGAACTGTATTTGCACTTGACTAAAAGCTACTTATGTTTCAAGAAATCGATAAAGAACTTAAAAAACAAACTCTTTTTCCTTTTTAGCAAATAACCAATGCTAACTACTTTACCAAAATGAAAAGAAAATATCTCTTTTTTGTTTTTTGAAATTGCTTTAAACAGAAAAACTGAAATAAATCTTTTTTTCTTTTTTTTTAAAGCAAGTGAAAGGGGTAAAAAGAACACTAAAACAAGACTAAAAAAAATCTTTAGCCCACTGCAGATCGCAAGGAATCACTAACGAATCCAATAAGGCATATCTACAATTCAAAAACTTGCTTAAAACCCTATCAAAAGTAAACACAAGAAAATCAAGAAGACAAGTAAAATAAACTCGAAACCTAAGCTATGGTTGTAATATAGAGAATCTATACTAATCCTAGAAACCCTAAGAATTGTGTGCTTCAATCAAGAAAGAGGCCAACTTCCTCTTTTTCAAAAATTTTCTTGGAGCATAGACGCTGGCTGTTGCATCAGTAGCCTGCATATGTACATGGGTTGTTTACTGAGCAGAGAATGTATGTACATGGGTTGACTCAAGACAGGGCACATACACTTCTATATATTTCAAAAAAAGAAAATATCAGACAAACTTACAAGGAAGGGACAACTGGTATAGCACCTGAAGGTGACCAAAATCCCTTAACAAACTCACAAAACTTGATAGAAACTTGAAGGGAAAAAAAACCAATCAAACAACCCAAAATCCACTAAAAACCCTAGAGGCTTCCCCAGTATGGTCACCAATTCTGCTAGCGGGAAAAAATCCCCCTCTAACTACACCAGGGTTCATAATGTAGCAAATCGATTAACCGTCTAAAATTCAATTAATTCTCTATACTACCCCAATCATACCAAAACTCATATGAAGAAAGAAAAGAAAAGGAGATCAGGTAATTATACCTCTAATCCCACGTCTGGTGATGACCTCCTCGTGCTTGGAAGTTCCACTGACTGCACACCTCCTCCCAAGGATGACCTGCATCCAAATATTGACAAACAAAAAACTACAAGCATGCTATTTCATATATAAGTTAGGGTTAGATGTTATAATATCAAGAATAAATCAATAAAAGTATTCAAGACACCATCATTTGGGACATGAAAATGTAATTATTTTATTAACAACACGAATATTATACCTTTAAAATCTAAGTCAGCCATTGTTCCGCGAACCTGGTCTGGGCTTCTCTTCACCAAGCTCCAAGTGCACCTTGTATGAACTTCTCTCAACCTTCTGATATCTTCTTGGGAACTGAATGGGTTAAATGGAGGAAGAATTGGCTAATGAGGGAATGCTAAGGCAATTTCTCACAGAAGTCAACAATATCTTGGGCAAGGAGGGGAAGTGAAATCGGGCAGAGTTTCACTGTTCTTATGCTTAGATTGGAAATGAGACCTAAACACCTCATTTTATATGACAAAAGTATAGTTATTCAGTTGGGTTATGGGCTATAGCAAGTGTATTAGTTGGGAAACTACCAATAGCTCGTGATCTCAACGATTTCCTTGCAACTTTTTATTTTTTGAAACTTTTTCAAGTATACACAGGTTGTAGTGGTGCAACATGCATATGCAAGCAATTTGTAGTGGTGCAACAAGCATATGTACGTGGGAAATAATGGTACAGGGTGTGTACATCTTCTAAAAATTGGTTTTTTAAGAAGAGCAACTCAATATTTCTTTGGAAAAAAATGCAAGAGGGGCAAGGCCATGTATGCATGTGTAGAGAAATTTAGAGTTATAACACTATGCCCTTTTAAAAAATACATAATGGTAACCAAAGAGCCGCATGGAAAGCAAAAGTTGGTCCACGTGGTGATACTCCTCCTAAGTGTGCCTATAAGTTACTTATGAAGTGTCTGACTTTTATAGAACAAGTGAGAATCACTTTTACAATGAAGTTAGTTTATAAATGAGAGTTGCATGCAAAAAATAACTTAAAAGAAAATATTTAAAGTTATTTAATAGTGATTCACTTTTATAACTTAAGTGAAATGCACTTTACAATAAGTGCATGAACTTAAAAAAAACAAAGTAACAAAAGAGAGACTTGAACTCAATACCTCTTACTAAGTAAAGTAACTTTTAACCAACTAAGCTAGTGAAAAACATATTAGATTGTTTTGAATGAGGATTGTTGTTTTTTGTTGTTGTTGTTGTTGTTGAACATGAGTTTGGAAAGCATTCCCATAAAAAACTCTTTTTACACAAGAAAAAAAATTCGCTCTGAATCTAGCTGAAATGGTCGTATCTTGGGAAAAAATAAACCTTTTCGAGTTAAACAAAAAGATTTCTTGACTGAAAAAGTGCTCTGGAAGCAATAGAACAGTCCTCTCAGCCCAAAAATGTACAAAAATGGTAGAATTCAGAGACGAGAAAACATGGTTTCACGATCTCGATCTACAATGGGAATGGGTCTTCAAATGCGCTCTGATGCCATGTTCGACAACACAAGTATTCCAATAGAGGGAAAACACCTTCAATAACCACTCACACAATTAGATAAAATAACAACACGCTGATGTTGTCACATGGTAAAACCCCTATGGGGAAACATATACAGCCCCAACCAATGTGGCCACTCTGAGTAATTTATTAATGCAAAAGAAACATTTATATAGAGATTTTACAAGAGAGTTTCTCACAATCGATCATTGGAAAATGACCCTCCATGCTCTTTAAATAGAGAACATGGACCAACTAAGTGTTAATCCATGGATCAATGTAGTTTTTAATATCAAGGAGAATATGAATTGTCAGATCACTCTATGTGGAGAACATATCATGACTGTCATATTTCCTAACTATAAATGCATACTAATGCATACTAAATAAATGCACTAAGAAAAACACTTTTATCTAACGACACATTTGACCAAGTTGATATTAACTAACTCCTAAGTGCCCAAATGTCCTAAACCCCCCCTTAATAACAATTTGTGATATGATTGAAGGATTTACAAATATGAAAAAATAGGAGAAGGAAGGAGGAATTAGATCCTGTCCCCCCTTAATGGCAACTTCTTGAAATCCTAACATAGATCGTAGTTTGGAGAACTTCTCTTCTATAAGAAAGATTGTGAAAATGTTTGCAACTTGATCTTCTGTAGGGAAAAATAGCACTTCAATAAATCGATCATGAATGACATTTCTGATGAAGTGCATGTGTAGCTCGATGTGTTTGTTTCAATGATGTTGAAATAGGTCTTTGGTAATCTTGATGGCACTATGATTGTCCCACCAGAGGGTTGAAGGATTTTGTTGCTAGAATCCAAACTATGAAAGGATATTTCGAAGCCAGAAGGATTCTTAAATTGCATTAACTACTGCTCGGTACTCTGCTTCTGTTGAAGAAAGAAAATTTTTCTATTGTCATGAACCAAGTGACAAGTCCTGAACCAATACTGAAAGCATAACTTGCAGTAGAATTCTGATCATCAGGGTCACTTTCCCAATTTGAATCAGTGAAACTAACCAATAAAGGAGTCCCCCCTGAGCTATAATGTATCTCAAACTGAACTTTAACCCAGACGTACTGAAGTATTCTTTTAACTTCTTTCCAATGAATTTCAATGAATTTCATGGGGTGTTTACATATACCAGGAAACGAGACCAACAAAAAAGGAAATATCAGGATGAGTATGAGTCAAGTACAATAGGCTACCAACTAACTGATGGTACAAAGTGGCATCAATTTTTGGAGAAGTACATGTGGCAACAAGTTTGACTCCAGAAAGGAAGAGAAAAAGGGATGGTTTACAATATTCCATGTGAAAGCGATGAACAAGGTCACAAGCATACTTATACTAGGAAAGAAAAATTCCTTCCTGGGTTTGCAAAACTTGGAGGCCAAGGAAATAATGCAAAAATCCTAAGTATGTCATTTAAAATTTCTTCTCTAGGCTAGTTTTCACATGGTTTAAAATTTTTGGGTCACTGCAAGTGAGGATAAGGTCATCAACATAAAGAAAAAGGATTATGATATGAATATCTAATTTCTTGGTGTAGACATTAGGGTCAGAATGGAATCTAGAAAATCTGGTGACAAGAAGAAAGTGTTCCATTTTTGCATACCAATCTTAGGGAGCTTGCTTAATACCATAAAGATATTTCTTAAGGTGACAAACAAGGCTAGATTCATTCTAGACATAGCTAGGAGGTTTTTCCATGTAGATTTCTTCTTGCAAATCCCCATGCAAGAAGGTGAATTTAACATCCATCCAATTGACCTCCTATTTATGTGAGGCTGGAAGGGCTAGAAAGAGGTAGATGCAATTCATTTTGGCTACAGGGGAAAAGGTTTCATTATAGTCAATTCCTTCAACTCAAGAAAATCCTTTGGAAACTTACCGAGCCTTATGTATTTCAACACTTCCATAAAAGGAATACTTAGTTATGTAGACCCATTTACATCTACAAAGTTTTGTTCCTTTTGGAAGAGGTACAAGATCCCAAGTATCATTCACTATTAAGGAAAGATATTCTTCATTCATTGTTCTATCCCAACCTGGGTTACCTGAAGCTTATGCAAATGTCTCTGGATCATGAGTGTTTGAAACTTCATCCAAAATAGAAGAGGCTCATTGGAACTATGAACGTGTTCAACGCTGATCTGAAGGATCAATGACAAGATCACCAACTGCTTCTCGTGTTCAACGAACCCATATAGGAAGTGGTGGT
The DNA here is from genome assembly GCA_032191745.1 of Picea mariana. Classification (NCBI taxonomy): domain Eukaryota; kingdom Viridiplantae; phylum Streptophyta; class Pinopsida; order Pinales; family Pinaceae; genus Picea; species Picea mariana. The sequence continues at coordinate 1,804 of JASDQU010218407.1, read as the reverse complement.
TTTGGTATAGGTTCATGTTCAATGGACTCATCTGGAGGAAGGTGAGAAAGCGGGGGTGGATTTTCATCCTCACTGTCATCATTTGAAGAAGAATAAACCAGAATAAGAACAATAGATGGAACAAACTTCGAAGATGGCTCACAGGATGAAGAAGGCACAAAAATTGAATTATGAGTGAAGGCCAAGATATTTTCATCAAATTTAACATCTCTTAATAATAATTTCATTACAATGTGGTTGAAGAAGTCTGTAACCTTTGACAAGTTTAGAATAACCAGCAAATATAAACTTATCATTTTTAGGCTACAATGGTTTCCTTTTCTCATCGAGAATGTGAGCTCATGATAAACTTCCAAATACACAAAAGTGACTTACATATGGCTTAAGTTTATTCCATGATTCTTTTAGTGTTATATTTTTAAGAGCCTTTGTGGGAGTGTGATTTACTATGTAATTTTCATAGTTAATGACTTTCACCCAATACTTTAGACTTAATTCCTTAGATTGGATCACACAATTATCCATTTCTTTTAATGTGCAATTATTTCTCTCAACAACACCATTTTTCTATGGTGTATATGGAACAATGTGTTACATTTGGATTCCCTGTGTAGTGTAGTAACTTGTAAAATTATTATTCACATATTTTCCTCCATTATTCATTTTTAACCTTTGAATTTGATGTCCAAATTGCGTTTCTACAAGGTTCTTATAGGCGAAGAACTTGTCAAAAACATTGATTTTAAGTTTTAATAAGTAAATTGAAATGTGTCTGGAAAAGTCATCAATGAACGTTAAGAAAAGCTTGCACCTAGAAAAAGAAGGAGAAGAAAGTGGACAGTACAAGTCACTATGAACAAGATGCAAAGGGAACGAGGTGTGTCAAGGGGAACATTCATCAAAATTGTCCCAATAATTTTCTCCGAGACCGACACAAACACCATATCTACAAGAAACAAGAGGAAGAAGAATCACCATCTGTTGATTACATAGTTGATGCAATGAGCGATAGTTTAGATGACCAAAATTCTCATGCCAAAGTTTACCCAAGTCATCACTATGAGCAAAAAAAACTGATGGAAACGATGATGAACCAAAGTTTTCAAACTTGTACAACCTGGTAATTGTTAGGACCCTATAATGTACCTTTTTTATCATACTTTTTTCTACCATTACATCCTTTTTCCACTCACATTTAAGCTTACATTATCACCTTACCCTATCTTTCCAAAGATTATTGTTGCTGCTTGAAGGCCCGTTGCTGAAACAGTCAAAAGCACGCAAACCCCATTGCTGAAAGAGTCTATGGTCTGCGATGCTGAAACAACAATTCACACAACAGTAAGAAGGAGCTGTTACACTGGCCACAACAACCGCACCTTAAGCCAACATAACCATCGCTACTGCTTGAGACCACGTTGCTGAAATAGTCAGAATGCAAATCCCGTTGTTGAAAGAGTCTGTGATTTGCGATGATGGAACAACATACAATAGCAGTAACAAGAAGATAAATAAAGAAGTTGTTACATCAGCCACAACAGTCCAACTATTGTAATAGCATTATGTTACGGAAGATCAGGATATCCTATTCCAGTATAGAAGATTAGATCTGACTAAGAATAGGATTCGTATGTGCACATGTAATTTGATGATCAATTGTATTGAGGGGATTCTCCTCTTTAAATAAGGGGAAATCATCATTAGAGGGGATCCTTTTTGGCTAGAAAGGAATTACAGAGAAGGACGTGTTCACTTTAGACATTGTAACATGATACAATTGACAGATGAATAAAAGATTATTCTG
>JASDQU010218406.1:3972-15491 GCA_032191745.1 Picea mariana | reverse complement strand
AAGGTTGTGACTCTGACCTCATGACAAAGTTTTTACATAGTTCTTCCACAAGGAACTCCTTCAACATTCAACTTTCTTATTGCACGTCTATCACTATATGTGATGGCCTCATCCTTGAGTTAGATTTAGCTGTTTACCAAATATTCCCTAAGGAATATAAACATGCATCTTTGTCATGCACCCAAATTATGTATTCATACATATTCTGGTGTTGTTAACTTACATCCATTATGTACATAACCATATGCATAATCAAAAGTCTGTGTGTAGCTTCCATGGGTATATCTCTATTCTAAAATTAGTCAACTCATGACTATTCAAACTCATTCTTATGTGATCCTCAAGGCATAATCATTTGCCTCTTATCCTGACAACATACCATCCTTGCTCATTTACTCTTTCATTTATTTATACTCATTTTTCCTGAGGGAATGGAGCACATTACCCTTAATCTTTCATTCAAAACAAAACTTTCATGACTCTTAAAAAATGGAGTCAACCATGCATCCATGGTATTCACTTAATCTTGGCAAGTGAAATTCTTGCCTTACATATCACTCATCAAGGAAGCCATATTGTGCCTATAGTATACATATATCCTTACATCATACATGTGCATCACTTTCACGTTTAATGTCATTCATACCTAACTGGTATTACTATCAGGCTTCATATCAAGAAGCTTCACAATTCATTAAATCCATGCACTCAAGCATAAACACACACAAACCTAACCAAACATTCATCATGCAAGATCATTGCTTGCACCCTTTCCATGTCATGCATGCACATGGGCATCTTAGACTACCATATCCTCCTCCAAGAATATTGTTTCCATCCTTATGACAAGCCTCATAGGAACACTCAACACTGAGTTTACCTCTCAATTGAGATCTTGCAATCATTCACACGACATCCCCATGGAAGTTGAATCAGACATAGTTATAACCATGTTCCTTTTTTATACGATAACAACTAGCAGGAAAAAACTCTTTCCTGAACCTCCTTGGAACATTACCCAACTTATAAATACAATTTGGGCAATTATAACCATGCCGAAGGTAACATAATCAACCAATTTATCTTCCAACTATATCTATATGGCTACCATTCACCACTGGATGTCAATCTGACCCATTGTCTTCTAGAAGTGCCCCAACACTTCCTTTACCAAATTCAGGGTCAACATTTAGTCAACCATTTTATCTTAATTTTAACAATTTAATGTTTATTACCATTTGGACTATTCCCTTAAATCCCAAATGAAATTTCAAATTATGTTACTTACTAAGTATCCTAGTTCATAAATCCAAAGTATCCTTAGGTCAAGATCGGTCTTAACCATTACACTTAGAATTACTCCTTTTGTTCAGAACAACTAGGGACATAGGCCACTCTCCTCCTCCCACAAGACTTCTAGCAGATTAGTTTCCTATCCACCAAGCAAGGGAGGCTGTGGTGATTTCTCACTCATTCACTCTATATTTCTACAGCTCTTCTTATCAGCTTGATTAGAAAAACCATGTCTAACAATTCCTATACCCAGAAACAAAATTTGTTTCTCTGTCTACTTTGAAACCCGAGAGTTGCGCATGCTCTCCCTTTTCAAGGAATGGTCACTAGACTCATTCCTCTGATCGTGAGGAGTTATACACCTATACTAAGTTTAACCCTTCATTAAAGTAGTAATCATTACTGCTACGGATCCTTTCCATCCGTTCATAATGATATTTTAGTTTAAATATTAGTGTTCTTCAAAATAATCCCATTACTATAGGATAGACTATCATTTCCAAAGAAATGCTAGGCTTCCTTTGTCACATACTTGTATGAGTCAATCTCGTTGGTTAAAATCCCAACTGTATTTTAAATCTGCATCCTTCTACTCAAGGAACTTATGTATATGATTTATGTTTGGCAGTAATATTCTCCATAGGCTCATCTTAGCCTTGGTAACCAAATCTTATGACTGTACAAAAACACGTACAATTGCACAGTGAAGTCAACTTCTTTATTTGGGAATATTAACAACATACACTGTCAATTTCCAAAACATCTATCAACAATAAAGGATTTCATTCCTCTCTTCAGTAAAGGTTTTATAATCCTCTAATATGGTTTTTAAGCGACTTGTCCATGAGCCTAAGAAGTCCAAGTGTTGTAACCATGCTTTGATACTAGTTTGTAACACACCCATGGTGGGGGACTCAAAATTTCATTCTTCTTAAGAAAAAAAATGCCCTAATTCGAGGTCTCTATTCCATTCTGCTCTTCTAGAGCTTTCCAGCCACGGTCTCCATGCTCTGAACCGAGCTCAAAACTGGCATATACCCTCTCCCTACTTCTTCGGGTTCTTCCATCCCTCTATACTTGCATATGATTGTGGGATATGACCAGACGCCGGGACAACAAGCACCAAGACGACCACCACAAGAATCTTTCGAAGTGGAAAACCTATGAAGTTCACGATCTGAGGCCACGTGTCCTCAGGGATTTCGATGGCCCTGATTCACTTCAGGACTTCGACGTTCAGGAGTTTCAAACATTCCTACACTTTTTCCCTCTGAATTACTTTGTACTCGGAGTTACAGATCGAGCGACACATGCCCCTCATGATTGATGGTTATGATCTTCTTCGGGGCTTCGACGTTCGAGAGTTTCGATCACTCCAACTATTTTTCCTCCAAAGTACTCCGTACCCGAATTTCCATATTAGGTGCCACACATCGATCTAAATCAATGACTCAGGTCCATTTCGAGACTTCGGCGTTCGGGAGTCTCGAACACTCACACCACCTCTTCTCCCAGAGTGTTTTCTTTTGAAGTTAAGGATCGTGCACCATACGTCCTTCTCATTCGATGGTGGGGATCCACTTTGAGTGATCCTCTGCTCCACGTTTCTTTCTCCCCACTTCCGAAATACATGATATGCTGATGCATGTCTCCCACAGATCGACAATTACAAATTACTTCAGCTCTTCAGGCTTCGGGAGTTTCAACCTCTCCCCACTCGCTTTCTCTTGGAGTGATTTTACCTGAAGTCGACAACCTGTGGACGCATGTCTCTCACAGATCGATGACTTCAAATCACTTCAGCTCTTCAGGCTTTGGGAGGTTCAACCTCTCCACACTCGTTTCTCCCGTAGTGATTTCACCCAAAGTTGACGATATTTCAACACGTGTCTCCCACAAATCGATGGTTGCAAATCACTTCGGCTCTTCGGGCTTCAAGAGTTTCAACCTCTCCCCACTCACTTTCTCCCAGAGTGATTTTACTGAAATTCGACAATATGTTGATGCGTGTCTCTCACATATCGATGATTGCAAATCACTTCGGCTCTTCGGGCTTCAGGAGGTTCAACCTCTCCACACTCATTTCTCCTGGAGTGATTTCACCCGAAGTCCATGATAGGTTGATGCGTGTCCCCCACAAATCGACAGCTGCAAATCACTTCAGTTGTTCAGGCTTCGATAGATTCAACCTCTCTACACTCGTTTTCTCCTGTAGTAATTTAACTTGAATTCGATAGATTTTCGCCACGTATCCTCTCTCTCAGATCGACAGGACAGATGAACTTCGTCGCTCTGCGGATTTCCAAAGGAACTCACGGCTAAATGCTTATTAATACCCCAATGTGTGCCACTTTGAGAAGGACACCTGGAAACTTTGTCACTTGACACATGGTCCCCCACATGACCTTGACGTAATACACATATCCCCTCGATCAAACGGTCATGAGGGATCTCGAAGGACTTCGGGGCTTTGGGGTTTTTGGTGTTACTAAACCTTTGTTCTCCTAAAGTTGTCCACGCTGAGCTGACTATATCATGAATCCAACAGTCGAGAAAATACAGAGATATCCTGAAATCTATGACCCAGGTTGATTTCGAGACTTCAGGGAAATTCTCCTCCCGTACGACGAATATGCTTGATTCACCAGACCCGCGAAGTCCGAAGGGTTCTAAGGGTTAACACCCGTATTCTTTCTCTAGATCCAATGATCGTGAAGAAATTCGGCTTCTTCTAAACTAATCTTTTCCATTCTTCTTCCAACGAAAGGATCTCTCCTTTCCAGACTTAAATATCACTATTCTACCTAATCTTTGCTAGCTCGTTAAGTGCTTAGGTATTTTGTGATAATTATACTAAAGTTAATGCTTACAGAAATCCTTTGTGCACCTCTTGTGCTCATTTATCAACTCTAGAACCTAAGGGGGGGGTTATCGATCTCTTCCCGCCTCATAGAGGCTCTGCACACACGTGCACTACCTCTCCTAAGCTTCACTGACCCCCTCCTTCATAACGACTAGGATTGTCGGCATGCACACGTGAAGTTATGCCCAAAGTCAACAATTCACAGTTCATTTATTTTAGCTTGAACCACCACAGGGCTCAGTCATTTACGTGTATAGGCCAGAGAATTTCTTATTTTCTTAAATACACAATTAGGAAAAATTGAAGGGATATAATATAACCATTAAGAAAACAAGTCCATCCCTGAAACATTCATGGAATATCCAACCTTAATTCACAGTTACCACTTAAACACACAGGATACAAGATTACTTATCTATTACAGGTGGTGGCCAACTAATTGACTATGGGTGTTCGTCCTTCCACCCAACCATCGGCTCAGAGGCATTCATTCTTAGCACTTTGTCCACCCCTATTCCAAGCCATGATATCACCAGGAAATTTATGTCGATTCTCAATGATCCTTTCTCTTTCACATCTTGCGCGAGTTTTATTAGGTGCTTCCTCAACATCAAGATCGCAACCTTCTGCTCAGGTCCTATTCTCTACATACTTTCATATATTTCTATCTCTATCATGACCTCGATGAGGTTTATCAGATGCTTTCTCAGCATCAAGCTCGTGGCCTTCAGCTCATTCTCTGCTAGTGAATCCTCTCCTTCTCTATCTTTTCCCGTGTGTGTGTCTTGTTCTGTCTGTCTTCTCTACCTTTTAGGAAGGTTCTCCACCTGTTGTGTTCCTTCTGTCAGAAGGAAAATCGGGTCAGTCTGGGTCTGCAGGACCCTGTGGTACTTTGGGCTAACATTCTTCAGCTAGACCATGCTTCCATTCATGGGGTTGGTTGATGGTTGAACCACCGGCCCTTTCTTCATTAACTGATTTCTCCTTGGGGAAATTTGGGGTCATTCGATATAATGAACCCTCTCTTATAGTTTTCACATTATTTCCTCTAGTGATATCATGGATAGTACTTTCAAGTCTTCACCCCCACAGTCAGTTATTTGGAAATTAAACAATAATACATTTACACTATTCCCATGCCACAACATGGTAATCCTAATTAATGATTAATTACAAGTTGGGGGAAATAGGGGTGTTATAGCTAAGTCAAGGGACATAAGCCTAGGAATCAAATCATATTATTCCTAAGTCCTAAATTCATATAACATTATGTTATCCTCAGTTCCCAATGGAAGGGAACAAATTACAAGTGGGGGACATGTTATTTCCTTGTGTGCCAAGTGTCAAGTTAGACAAATGGGTATATATTATTGAGAATAGTGTAACTCTAATCATTCTCATCATTCTTACCATTCATTATGGCCACACACTTTATTTGGATTACAAGGGCTAGAGAGTGGAGCTATGGAGCTTGGGAAACCTTGTAAATACTTGGTGTTTTGGGTTTGAAGAGGTAGGTTATCAGGCCTCTATGGTTTTGGTTGAAGAAGAAGGTTGTCAGGCCTGTGAGTATTTTCTCTAGGTGAGAGAACTGTTGAATGGGTGCTACAATTCTATAGTAGCCTTATTTTCAAGGAGCTACAATGCTCGGAGACTACCTATTTTTCCTATTGTTGAAGCCCTGGAAGGGAAGTGGGATAGTTTAAGAATGTTGAGTAGAGAAGGGGTAAACTTCATGGGGTGGGACATGCATGTGGGAATGACATGTTGTGAGATAGGAATTGTTTCTAGAATTGACACTGGAACCCATGATTTTATTGTGTTCCTAGTTAAACCTTAGTGGGACTGGTGAGACCCTTTTCCCTGGTGGATTCATAGCCTAGCTCGGGGGTGACCCACTACTGCGAGTTTATGAATAGTGCAGTCTATGGTTGGGAGGAATTTATGAGGTCTTCACGTAGTTGGCGTTTTTACAACAATATATAAGTTATTTTCTTATGTGTATTAATTTTCTATGCAATGTGCATATTTATGTCAATTATATGTTGTTGTATTTGTATGGTGTTGTAATTATATTTACATGTTGTTTATTGTGTGTAATGTACTTATTTTTGTTGTTGAAATTGCATATGTAAGCATGGGTTAATGTATGATTTATTGTATGTTGTTAGTTATGCATATTGTTGCATATGAAAGTAATTCTTATTAATTAAATGGAATCAGAGTTCGAAATTTTGGTGTGGCATTGTCTAGCTTGGGGATGGAGAGGTTAGAAAGTGGTATCAGAGCCATATGTTCAACACTGGACCTACAGTGGGAAAAAGATAGAGCACAAAAATAAAATTTGTAGATTTTACATGCAAACTGTTCGACACAATGTTAAAAAGGGATGTCTGCAATATGTTTGTCAAAATTACTACAGTGAAAATTGGGAAATTTCATGAGTAATTATGAAAAATTAGCCCATGGATTAAAAATCCCCAATTTAAATATTAGTATAGGAAAATTTGGGATTGTAATTCATCGAGTTGCGGAATTGCATAGTGGCCATGGAGAAATTGGGTGAAATAGGGAAAAACCCCAATGTTTGTGGTGCAATGCATGGAGAATTCAAAGTGAAAAAGTCAAATTTTGTGTGCAGAGGCCGAATTGGCATGCCTAGGGATGAAAATTGGATGCATAAATATTAATTACAGAGTTCCATAGTGACCTGTATGAAAACATTGAAATTATGCAATTCTCGGGAGCAAAAAAAAAATCACAATTTGGGAAAATTTGGGTATTTTTTCCGTACATGAGAGGCGAGACAATGTGTTGGTGACATGGTAGTGACATAGAAGAGGTGACATATATTTCCATGATGGAAAGTGTACAGTGGTAGTGGTTGGCGTGGGGGCAGGTGATGTGGGAGATAGGTGCGTAGGTGGTTTACTCAATACCATAAACCATTGTCGCATGGGAGCAAAGCAATTTTGGATTCTGACCTTTATACCATGCAACCCCATTCAAATTGTGCCATTTAGCACATAGAAAAAAACCTTTGTACCCCAAAAATATATTAACATCTGTGCATGTTTGGGATGCAACATGGCCTCTCCACTATTGATCTTGCTCGATCTCAACTGTTAAATTTGGGAGACGTGCAAGTTCATGTGGGCCAGGGAAAAGGTGCGAGATGGGACCACCCATCCTCATGGCCAATAAAAAGGTTCCACGTGGAATTTTGACAGCCAAAGTGGGACCTATGTCCTACCTGGGTCAAAAATGTGCCAACTAGGCAAGTGGGACCACNCCACAAAGTATGAATTTTTTATCGAATTTTAATTCCTTCATAAAGGAAAGAGGAGAGAGGTAAGGGAAAGATTATGATGAAGGATGACGGGGTAGAGTCAAGTGGACCAGGAGGATTCCATGGCATCATTACAAGGGTAAATGTGGACCTAGGATTCCACATCACCAACCGTGTCAACAAATATGCCACATAGGAAAAATCATCTTATAGTTTCAAAAAAAAATCCCGGAGTTAAGATCGTATTTTGGCCATAACTGGAGCAGATTAATTTCGATTGAGATGAAACTTTTGGGTTTTTTCCATAGTGAGGAGGCCTACAAAAATTCTAGAGAGGGATACTAGCCAATTATGCTCTAATTTTCCAAAGAATGCAATTTACTTGTTTTTCAAGATCAAGGTCAAGCTCAGTGACATGAGTTGGGTTACAATTGAAATTTATACACAGTGTTAGAAAAGCAGACATACAAAATTGTGTGAAGGGATTATCCATATTCTAAGGATTTTGGAGTGGAGGTGCCAAAATATAGCAAAATCCACTATTTTGGGCCACTTTTTGGGGATTTTTGGGATCTTTAGAGGAAGAAAAGAGTTTTGAGAGGGAAAATATGGAAAAAAAATATGTACTTGACATTTTGTATACTAATCAATCCTTACAAACTTAATTTACTATTTTTTTTTTTCCAAAAGTGCACAGTTTCGGAGATAACCAATTTGGATAAAAAAGCATAAAAAATCTAAGTCTGAAAAAAGGGGTGAAAAGGGACAAAGTTATCATTTACAGATTGTTGTAATATTTGACTCAAACATCATATTGATAATATAATAGTTTCTATGGATTCCTTGTCATATTTATTAACTATGCCTCAGAAAAATGTTTCTAAATAGTTCCTAACAGTTTGGCTTCTACAAGTGGCAAAAGTTGGTGTCTGGGATTAATTGCACTAAAATGAGAAGTGTACAAAAGGAGTAAATGGGTAACGTTCAAAGTCCTATAACTTGCTACTCATAACTCAGAATTGAGAAAGGATATATTCATTGGAAAGGTATTGTACAGAAGAATTCAGACATTCACTGTGAAATATGCTATGATAAAAAATAGAACAAAACAAATGCAAGGAATATCTACAGATAAGAGAAGCAAGACATGGACAGTTCTTCAAAATGTGCATTTATTGCTTGAGGAAGTTTCCAACTTAAGACATCTAGACTTGGTGAGAAATATGGAATCATTTCAATATAACTCTTGCTTGGAAAAATAATTTGAAATGAAAAATGTGCATACCAATTGTGGATTCTAGGTAAGAAATTCCATCTACAATTCATGTTAATCCATGAGTAGTGGTTATGCATGGAGATGAAACAATGGAAGTATGAAAGGATGTTTTTCATAGCAGGTGAAAGAGTTTGGACCTAGTATCAAGGATGAAGAAATAAACTTGAAGAAATAATGTTATTTCAAGTTTATTCACAACATGAATAAAGACCAAAAATGAAAATAAAGGAAGGTATGAGTCTAGGTATAGCCATGAAGACTTGGGAATGAACTACAAGGAATCTAGTCATGTTAATTAGAAATCTCAATGGAATTTGGGTGTAATATTAGATTATTTAGTGTATGAAGTAGTGAAAATCCATTCACTCTAAAGGATTCCAATGTATAAAGAAGTAAGTATAGTGTGGGCATAACTACTCTAAAAGGATTGATATCTCAAAATGCTAGTGTTCTGATAAAAAAGGGACATGTAGATGGAGATAAGGTGCATCACCTATAAGGATTAGTTATGTAGTTTTGGAGTAATTCCTCCATTATTGTTGTCATATTAGTGTAGTGGAAGCATAGTATGAATGTTAGAACTTTCGGGGTAAAGTGATGAAGGTGCATGCATGCTAACTAGTACCGGCAGGTGCATAAAGTGATGCATTATGTGTAGAGTGATTCTAGAAGTATGAGACCATACTTCCAGGGAATACATTACATAAATATAAGTGCATTCTATAATTGGACCAAGATCAAGAGTAACCGAAGGTAATGGAAAAATGTACCACTAGGTGGGTTCCAAATTATTTGATTCGATTGCGACAGTCAAAGAACTATGAAAACAATAAAAAAGAGATTGTTGATGCATATAGAGAATGTTGGCTACATTCCAAATCTGTTGAGTGCATTCCTAAAGTAGATTGGGATGACAAGTTAAAGAATTCAAGCATGGAGATGATAATTTGAAGGTAAATTAGTAAGGAACCATGAAGAAGAAAATGGTTCTATTCTTGGCATGGAAGGAAAAAGTGACACGGCCTGAAGAGAAACCATCTCAAGGGGAAATAAGCCATTGGTGTTACTCCAGGAGGATGGAAGCACCACTTGAAGTCATGATGTCAGGTAAATGTAATGATGATTACTCCAAGGTGATCTCTATTAATGTATAAGGAGAAAATGTCATATGTACATAATTTTAGTGTGAAATAATGTTGACTAAGGAAGTCAAGTTGAGACCCAAAGGGGTCAAGGAAAAGAGAAGTGAATGGTACAGACACCACAAAAACTGAAGCATCAGAGATGTAAGATGAATATTTTTTTTCCACCAAAGTAAATGGATTTTCAAGATCCAAAGTCAATAAGAGATCATGGTTGGATATGTAATTTATTCATGTATGTGTTTGTTCAGAAGGGATCCAGGTAATATATGAATGTACAAGATTATTATCAACATAGTATGAGGCTGGAAATGTTAAGTGGCCAACTATAGTTCATCTTGAAAACGGTTCTCAAGATAGAGAAAAATCATGCATAATGATTTTTTTAAGAGCACAAGAGGATACACAAATTCAAGGTGAGTGCAATCTAATGATGGTCTCTCATCACACGTAAGTGGCAATGCAAACCTGGAAAAATGACAATCTTTTAAATTGGAGGGATTATTCAAGGTGCTTTTACAATGAATTTGAATATGGTGCAAAAATACGAAATGTAGGAAGTTGAATTATCTTTCCGAATATACAAATTTGATTCATAGAAATTGTCAATAATTATTTCAAATTTGATTTTTTTCTAACAATGGTATATTATTTTTCCAACAAAACATAAGGTATATGTTTTTGTTTTTGTAGGTGTTGAGTACCTTAATGATGGATTTTCGTTCCAAAATCTTGTATACTTGTAGAGAACTCGTTTTTCTGGTGCTATGTATTTTTAGTGAATTTATAATATTAATTTAATATATATATTTTAAATTATAAAAGTCAACATATCCCTCGAATTGCAACTTCTTTTGTTCGTGGAGGATAAGAGGGTATTAACATGACCAAAATAATTTTTTTTTTCTAGATCAAAGATATTGGTCTGCTCTAGTGTCACATATAAATCATTCGATAAATGGTTAAGCCAAAAAACATTTATAGAAGAAATAAGAGAGGTATTTATTCTAGGATTTTGATATATGTCAAGAAAAAATATATATTAAAAATAGTAAATATTATTAATTAAAGAAATATATATTGGGAATCTCCACAACCAAGTCTATTTGTTTATGTAGTTTTGTCAATAACTGAATTTTGTAGCCTATAGAAAAATAACATAAAAAACATAGATATGGAGAGGAATTCATAAAAATGGAGTTTTTTTTATGTATTTGTAGATCGAACCTCTAGGTTTGTCATCCCAAACCTAAATCTGAGGAGACCAACTTAGCAAACATGTATGCTAGAGATGCCACTCCCGCCTGAAAAAAATGAAATTCAAATAACGCGAGCACTTTAAGAATGCACTCGCATTCCTAAATCATGCATGCACATTCCTAAAGCGTGCGCCCATTCCTAAAATGTGCATGAGTTATTATAAAAAAGAACACATGCACATTCATGTTAACACAAATCAATTCTCTCTCTCTCTCTCTCTCTCTCTCTCTCTCTCTCTACCTCTATCTTCCTCCATTTCTCTCTGACCTCACTCTCTCTATTCCTCACTCACTCTCTCCTGCCTCCCTCTCTCCATCTCCCTCTCTCTCTTCCTCCTCTTCCCCTCTCTCCTTGTCTCCCTCTTCCTCCTCTCCTCTCTCCCCTATTATTCCCCCC
>JASDQU010218404.1:367-18055 GCA_032191745.1 Picea mariana | reverse complement strand
CTCTACTCTCTTAGGATCAATTCTGATACCATCTCGAGATACTATATGTCCTAACAACTTGCCTTCTTGCATAGCAAAATGAGATTTTTTCGGATTTAATGATAGACCATACCTACGACATTTTTAAAAAGTTTGTTTTAAATGAATTATATGATCTTCATCTGATTTCGAAAAAATAGTTAAGTCATCCAAATATATAACTACAAACTTATCTCGTTCACCGATAAAGGCAATATCCATTGCTCGTTGAAAAGTGGCTCCTGCATTCATTAGTCCAAATGGCATTTTATCATACATAAAAGTACCCCAAGGAGTGGTGAATGCGGTTTTTTCCTTATCAGCCTCACTAACAGCAATTTTGTTATATCCTGAAAAGCCATCAATCATGGACATCCTAGTAGCTCCTACTACTTTCTCCAGGACGTGATCCATTTTTGGTAAAGGATAGTTGTCTTTAAGAGAAGATTTATTTAAATTTCTAAAGTCAACGCATAATCTGATTTCCCCATTTTTCTTTCCCACTGGTACTAGATTAGCAACCCAGTCAGAATATCTTAAGGGAACAATAATCTTAGCGTCTAAAAGTTTTTTCACTTCTTTCTCAATGACAGGTAATAAGATCGGGTTAAACTGTCTGAGTTTTTGCTTGAAAGGTTTGACACCTGGTTTAAGTGGTATTTTGTGTTCTATCACCAAGGTGTCATATGTTTTCAAATCTTCGTATGACCATGCAAACACATCTTTATATTTTTTCAACAACTCTGTATATTTTTTTTTATTTTCTACTGACAAAANTTTGGAATGTAATACATATGTTCTAAAAGCCTTGAATGTTTTAACCATTGTGTAAGCTTGCTTTTCCATTATGTTGTATTTAAGCTCAGTGTCTCGGAGGCTTTTACTGAAAAAGGCGATGGGTTGCTCATAACCCTCTTCATTCTTCTGGAGGAGAACATCGACCAGCGTGTGTTCTGAAGCAAATGAAAAAATGAAGAACTCCTTAAGATAATCTGGAGTTGCTAGTACCGGAGCCTCACTTATAACTTTTTTAATGTGAGAAAATGATGCCTTTGCTTCTGTTGTCCACTTAACTTCGTTGTTCTTCCTGAGCATATCTGTTATCAGTTTAACAATTTCGGCAAAATTAGGAACAAATCTTCTCAAAAAGTTTATTTTTCCTAAAAAAGATTGAATCTCTTTAACATTTCTAGGAATAGCTAATGTTTCTATGGCCTCTACTCTCTTAGGATCGATTCTAATACCATCTCGGGATACTATATGTCCTAACAAATTGCCTTCCTGCATAGCAAAATGAGATTTTTTTGGATTTAATGATAGACCATACTTACGACATTTTTCAAAAGTTTGTTTTAAATGAATAATATGATCTTCATCTAATTTCAAAAAAACAGTTAATTCATCCAAATATATAACTACAAACTTATCTCGTTCGCCGACAAAGGCAATATCCATTTCTCGTTGAAAAGTGGCTCCTGCATTCATTAGTCCAAATGGCATTTTATCATACATAAAAGTACCCCAAGGAGTGGTGAATGTGGTTTTTTCCTTATCAACGTCACTAACAGCAATTTGGTTATCTCCTGAAAAGCCATCAATCATGGACATCCTAGTAGCCCCTACTACTTTCTCCAGGACGTGATCCATTTTTGGTAAAGGATAGTTGTCTTTAAGAGAGGATTTATTTAAATTTCTAAAGTCAACGCATAATCTGATTTCTCCATTTTTCTTTCTCACCGGTACTAGATTAGCAACCCAGTCAGAATATCTTAAGGGAACAATAATCTTAGCGTCTAAAAGTTTTTTCACTTCTTTCTCAATGACAGGTAATAAGATCGGGTTAAACTATCTGAGTTTTTTCTTGAAAGGTTTGACACCTGGTTTAAGTGGTATTTTGTGTTCTATCACCGAGGTGTCATATGTTTTCAAATCTTCGTACAACCATGCAAACACATCTTTATATTTTTTCAACAACTCTGTATATTTTTTTTTATTTTCTACTGACAAAAATTTTGATAACTTCACCATTTTGGGATTATCTACAGTTCCTATGTTACAGTCTTCAACCTCTTCTGGTTGAGGTTGTAAAGTAGTTTTAGAAGGAATGTCATCTTTATTAAATAGTCTTTCCAAAGGTATCAGACCTTTGGGGATTTGATTGTTTTTTAAAACAAGCATCTGGTGATTAGCTATTCTATCATGAAACTCTTTTGCATATTCCCCTTCCAGCATAATCCAAATTGGATCATTTTGATTCTCCTGATCATTATATGTTTCTGAAAACTCATCTAAGGATTCGAGAAACTTTTTTAATTGCTCGTCGTCTTCGAAAACTTTCCAATATTGTACATTATCAGGTATGGAAGGACGATGTCTCATTTGAATATGGTATTTTAAATCAAAAGACATCGGGGGGCTAAACGTTGATGCATCTTTAGCTAAAGCATAAGCCTATTGGTTTTCGTATCTAGGGATGAAATGAAAATTTGTAGAAGTGAAGAAATTCTCAATTAAATCCCACACAAAGTTTCTATAAGACCTTAATCTAGGATGTTTAGCTTGATATTGTCGATTTACTTGTTTTATTATTAATTCAGCATCACCAAAAACTTCAATATTTTTAATTTTCATTTTTCTTGCAGCTTCTAAACCAAGTACTAAAGCCTGATATTCACATACATTATTTGTACATTCTATATACCATTGGAGCCTGTAAGAAAAAGGGATCACAAATTGATCATCAGGGGCAATAAGGATCACTCCAGCTCCAACTCCAAGATAGGAGGAAGCACCGTCAAAAAACATTTTCCATGTTCCAGTATTATAGACATTTTCTTTTATTTCATTTTTTGGATTTTTTTCTTCTGTATCTTTATCATCTACATCTATCTCAAAATCATCATCTAAAGATAATATACAGCTCCCTGCTTGATCTAATATATACACTGGGTGATTTTTAGGATTTTTTGGGTCACTCACAGTGAACGCCATCCGAGTTTCCCTGTATAGACGAGCGAATTGTCCTCCGAAAATAGGGATCGTAGCGTATGTCAAATCTAACTGGATGGATCCTCCAAGCTTAGCACCCCATGATCTGGATAGTAGCATTCCATATTTTGGGAGAATATCTGCAACTACCACATCCATAAGGACGCTTTTAGAGGGTATCTGGGCCAAGTTAACTACTAGGTCTTTAATCATCCCTATGCATTTAACTCTCCTAGAATCAAAAGAATACAAATCACCATAGGGTCTAGTGACTTCGAGACCAAGTTTATCCATTATTGATTTAGGCATGACATTATGTGAAGCTCCAGAATCTAACATACAGTTGTGTAAAAGGTGATCAAAAATAGTAAGTGTGATATAAAAAGGAGCCACTGTATCTTTTTCCCCTTCAGCGTGTGGACCGAACACAATGATAGGTTTATCATCTTCTAAGTTAATTGTGTCGGCCTGACTTTCCTTTTCAGAAAAATTTATCATTTTGGCTATTTGTTTTTGGTATACTGGATTTTTAGCTAATTCGACAAGGGGGATAAGAATTTTGATCTTGCTTATTTTGTTTTCCAAGTTAAAATTTCCTGGGGCCTTGTCATTCTCAATGTGTGGGGCTTCCATAACCTTTTTCTCAGTTTTACGTTGTGATGTGACTTTATTTTCTTTCATCAGAGCTTGTGTATTTACAGGGGTAGTTCCTACTGCTTCTAACTGTACAGGGTTATCAGTTGTATTTCTTTTTGCAGACTTTTTATCTGCAACTTTTGGGTTTTCCTCATCAGTATCTTTTCTAAGTAAAACCTTTTTTGTTTGATCAGTAGGGACATTTTTATTTCTCGGTCTCAGATTATACTTTCTCTGCAAATCAGCAATAATGTCATCTGCAACACTTTGATATGTATGATCATCAATAGAATTATTGCTAACTTTATCTTCTGATTTATTGTCTTTAATCAAAGATGCTTCATAATCCTATCTAGATAAAAAAGGATACCTATTATCATCACCAAGATTACTAATATCTTCATCCAATTCTTCAAAATCACCAAAATCTTCTTCTGCAATATAATCTTCACTTTTAAAAGGTGCTTGAATTTTTTGATCTTCATTTTTTACTGTTTTATGTGGTCCCTGAGGTTCAGGATTCTTTCGGAAATCTTTTCTGGGAAAATTTTCTCTTCTAGGTTTTTCCAATTCCATTTTCGAAATTTTGTTTGAGAGTTGTTGGATGACCCTAGCCATCTCATCTATTCTATCTCCAGTAGATTTTCCTGACCCTGAAGGTCCACCTTGATCTTTAAATTTTTTATTTTCTTTATTTACATTCTCAGTCCTTGCTTTAAGCTTCCCTGATGCCATCATATTGGATTCGATTTCAACAGCATCATCTTGCATTTTGGAGAGATCTACTGATCTTCTCTCCCTCAAAATTAAAGCAAAGTCAGGATCAAAAGCATCAGCATAAGTTACTTTGGCTGAAGGCTGTGAAGGTTTAACTTCAGCTGGAATTTTATTATATAATTTAATAAACCTCTGTGTGAATTGCAGAACTGACTCTAAGTTTTTCTTTTTTTGGGCTCCGAATTCGGTTAGATAGTAGAGGTGATCCTTCCTCTCACCCCATTGTATGATAAACGCACTCTCCAGCTCATCATAGGATCTTAATGATCCAGCTGGTAAGGATCAAAACCAAGTTCTCACCTGACCCTCAAAGGTTTGAACAAGTAATCTGGAATAAACATCCTCATGTTCTATTCCAAATATATCTGCAAATTGATAAAAAAAAGTTGATATGTTCTTGTGCAGTCAAATCACCCTCTCCTGTAAATTTTGGGAGACTCTTCATATAGTTTTCAGGGAGATCATGAAGAGGAACAGGAAGAACTAGGGGATCATATCTAGCAGCCACTTTGGCAAAAATCCCTAGAACTGGTATTTGACCACCTCCACCTCCAGGACCTCCTCCACCTCTAGCACCTCCTCCTACCACCATGGTTAAATTTGGGACTAAAGTAGGGACAGTGTGTGGAGACGATTCTTGGAAAACTGGAGACAAAACTTCAAGAAAAGAAAAAGAATCAAAAGAAGGGGGAAGCGAGAGTGATCTTTCAAAAGTTTCAGAAGAATTTGATTGTATAAAATTAGTCTGATCTGTAGAATAAGTTGATAAAAGAATTTGTTTAATCGATTTTCTTGATTTTAAGATTTTTTTTGGATTAGAGACTGGAGAGGTCTGTTTTCTATCTGGGTTTTTTCTAGTGTTCTTACAGCTACTAGCCAGTTTATTTAATGTGGAGTCACCAAGTGAAAGATATTTTAGCCTTATAAAGTTTTATGTTCTTGTTCACTATCAATAACAGAAAGTGTCAATGTCGTTCTTCCCAGGGAAATAATTCGTTTGTTCGTTCCCCAGCAACGGTGCCAAAAAGATGTTGTTCCTGATTTTATGTTTTAAGGCTATAAAACATACTGTCAAGGAATCCAAGTAAAGATTTTTATAATAAGACTTTAAAACAAAGAAACAAAGAAAGACTAGATCAGATTCAGTTTCTCAACTGTCTCTGTCTTGCTTCCCGTTGCTCCTGGATGCTAATATCATGATCAATAGCAGCCCACGATCTTTCTAACCCAGCCCTATTGGTTGTTGTTTGAAGAATAGTGTTAAATAAGTTTAGGGCAATGCTTGTTTGATCCTACAGACTAGGTTCTACGTTTGGTTGTCTGCCGTTAGGAACTGTCATGGGTGATAGGGTTTTAAATGTTTGTAAATGGGTTTTTTATCAATTGGTTACTTCAGATTTTCAGAGATAATATTAATGAAACAACTTTAAAATCTAAAACAATAATGTAACGACACAATCAAGGTCGTTTCCTGGTTTTGTAACAATTTCGAAATTGTAAACAATGGAACACAATATAGAGAAATATAAGGCTTTTATCTAGAAAGAATCTTATATTTCAATGAACAATAAAGAAAGACAAACAATATTTCTAACAGAAATAGATATTAAGGAACAGAAGGTTTACAGGTCTTAAAATCACTAAAGTAATTTCAGAGGAAAGACTGTAAAACATTCAACATCCAAACCAATCTGAAACAATAAACAACAATGTATATAACTTCAAATTGATTCACTTGTCAGAAATGCACATTAAGAAGAAGATTTAAAAAAACATGATAAACAGGGGAAGAAACTTAGTCACAAAATTGCAGGATCCAGAATCTTGTTTGCGGTTTATATTCCGATAAACTTCAAAGCTGATAATACAAAAATTGGCTTTCTCCAAAATTTTTGAAGCCCTGTTTCAGCCTCTTGAAACTATATTTATACATTTCTGTCAAAGTCTTTCATTGGTAACTAACCAACTTCCTAATATTTCGGTTGCATAAACTAATGTCAACCGTTTACAATTTATTTCAAAATTATGAAAATAAAAGTATTTACAAAGTTTTAAATTTGTATTGAAGAACTTTCTTTATCTGCTTCCATGTATTGAACATATTTTTCTAAAAAGTTCACTAAGACTTTAGGAGCCTCTGGTACTTCGTTTGCTTCAAAAGAGAAGAAACTTCTTTGTAGGCCTGGCAACTGGCTTCCTATTGTTTTCTCTGTGAATTTAACTTTCTCCAATTTTGAACTTGAAGCTATCGTCCACTTGTCGATTTCTGCAATGTTGACCACTTTGATATTTTAGATTTCCGCTCTCTTTTCTTCAAGTTCTTCTTTTGTTTTCAGTTGATGTCTGTTAATGTCGATTTCTCCTAGCAACTCAGAAAAATCATCTGTCTTGATATGTACTAAATATTTTTCAATAAAATCGAAGATCTTTTGACAATCTTCATTGACTCCTTTTGTAATTCTTTTATATCCTTCCAATTTTGTTTCCCAAACCTTTATCATTATATCTCCTTTCATCTACTCTGAAACGGATAATTTCTGTGATTTTCCAGTTTCTTCTTTTTGTAAAGAAGTTATTATCTTTTGGAAAGAATTCCTTGCTGTTTTAGCTTCTTTTTCTTTTTGCACTACCTTTTCCATAGACCTCTTAGATTCTTGAAAATAATTCTGGATGATCTCCAGATTACAGAATATCTTATGTTGTTCTTCCTCAATATTTACATATATCTCTGATGCTTTAGTCTTGAACTGTTCCATTTCAATCACCTGGTTAGTAATTGAACTAATTTTATCTTGCAAAGATTTATTTTCATTGCCGAGCTTTTGCATTTGTTTTTGAGTAACCTGTATCATGTTTTTGGCTTCATCCAAGTTTCCATTCAAATTTTGAATTTCCTAGATGTCTTTTAGTTTGGCCTGTTCTAAACCTTTTTGTATCCCCCAGCCAATAATTTTTTCATTCTCTTTTAATCTGTCCTGTAGCTGCATTATTTCCCGATCCTTTTGCTCTAGCATAGTGGTTAGATTTCCTATAGAGTACATATTGGCTAATGCTATAACACCCATGGTTCCTGCCAGCTCTGTAGCAAATTCTCCTTCTTTTAGCTTCTGACCATCAATGATAATTTTATGCTTTTTTATTCTTCTTTCTCCTACAGGATGAATCTCTTGTTTCAAGATAGCCCTCCTTTTTTTTACTGAAAAAATAATCAGATGAAGGGATTTCATCTCTGGTGATTGGCTTTAAGTCACTTACATATAGAACTCCTTCATGAGGGGTTCCGAAAATAGATTTTAGTGGGGTCAACGCTGTAATAGGACTGCCCAGTTCCTGTGAAGCTATTCCCCCAACATTTTCTGGAATATCATCAAGGTTTATTGGGTTTGTTTCTATTCCTTTTCCCTTTTCTGTCTGTGTTTCTTTGGTCTAAGAATCCTCTGTATTCTAAGAAGGTATTTCAGACTCTTTCAATTTCTCTTTGTCACTTGCATTATACTGAATAATGGTCTCAAACCCTGGAGGAATTGTTTCTTGCTCTTGTGCTGGTATTTCGCCTTGTAAAATCTTTGGTAGAAATTGCCTTCTATTTCTTTGAAAATATGCAAACCCCACCTGTGCATCAGGTGACAAGGTTTGCACTCTGCTCTGAACTTCCTCATAAGATTTAGCATTTCTGAAAACATCATCATAAACTGAGACTTCATGTTCATATGCTTTCAAACCACATTGTGTCAAATGCCGACTGATTATTTGGTATGGGTCATGTTTCCTGAGCTCTATATTTACTAACTTCACTTCGTCCATTGATTCGGCTTCTGCTTTAGAATGGCCTATATTTAATAAAACAAATTTTCCTAGATAAACAGGAAAAGATGGCCATGCCTTTTTCTGCTGAGCTTTTAATTCTAGCCCAATGCCACCATTTACTAGCTGGTAAGCCACTTCTATGCATATTAACCTGTCTGGTAATATTTTTGGGAGTGCATGAGGCAGAATGGTAGAGCCATAAACAATCACATAGGAAAAAAATTCTTCGATAAACCAGTCAGCGACTGTTTTGAGGTTTTCCATGATGGTATTAGAAATACGAGGGGGCTCGCATCCCAAGAATAATTTGTGCAGAGGGATCATTACATAATGACAAACCTCATAAAAAGAATTTTTTGCATTTTCTTTCCGTAGAGCTGAGTGGTACTTATGGACAGGTTCTGGGGAAAAGACATTCCAATTCCAATTCATAAGTGGGAAAGGAGTCATAAAGCAAATGGCATCCATTATATAGGCTGACATATAAAAAGACACTGGCTGTCCTTTTGACCTAGCTGTTTTGTAATTCATAACCTCTGAAGTGATGTTGTCTGATAAAATTTTATGCCAATTGAAACTGCGTCCCTCTGAAACTTCTTCTAAGAAAGGTGTTCAGTCTGCATTAAAGTGAAAAGGATCCTTTCTCCCAAAAAGTCTACATAACATCATCGCTAAACACACCATATATTCATTTACTGAAGCCGTGGCATAAATTCCATGTTCATTAGCCCTAAACTTGTTTTCATCTCTGGCCCATCCTCTTATCATGTCAGGGTATGTTTGGCCACCTTCAACGCACTCTTTTCTTTGAAATGTAGCTACAAACTCAGTATTAAAAGTATGCCTATAATTGGGCGAAAGATTATACATTAATTGGATATTTTCATGTCTGAATGAGCCGATGACAGCTCCTTGTTCGTTCAGAATACTTCTGGTCGGAACGTCTACTTTATCCAGTGCCCAGGTAATCATATCAGTATATGAAACAAGTCTCAGACGTGCAGCAACCTTATGCAGCTCAGTCTCGGCGATATCTCGGAGATTGTTGTCTGCACCAGTATCCACATATTTAAGTTCATCCTCCATTTTTTCTGTAATTGCAGCCCATGATTTCACAGAGTGTACTACCCCAGATGCAGTAGTATCGGAAATAATATCGCCTTCTGATTGCTCTTCATTTTTCTTCGAAGCCCTTTTGGGTGCCATAGCTCTGTGTTCACTTGAAAACCTGTAACAGAGAGGAATTCAACTTCGAAATGATAATGTAAACGTTTCAAAATTTACTTCGAATATATCATAAAAATATTGAGATTCGTACCTCTGTTATGAAATTAATGCACTTAATGCAAAAGATATTTTCGAATATATGCATTTAGTGTTTGTACTTAAGCTTTCTCAGTGTATTCAAAAACTTTCCAAATTGGATAATGCCGCATTAAAGATCATTTATCAAAAATTTTACTTTAAACCTTGTTTATTCGAATGATTAATTAGTGTTAATCTTGATTTAAAAATTTGAAAACACTCGTATCGGAGTTTCGAAACTTTTGATGTCAAGGAAATAAGTCATCGAAGAACCCCGATCGCCGAAATCGCGATATATTATTTAAGTTAAGACAATTTTATTATCTTAATTAATTCAAATTAAACCTTTTTGAGATTTCATTAATCGAAATTTCATTTATCGAGAAATCGGGAAATCTAATGACATGAAAACTGTTGTTCACAAAACCGCGAATCCCGATATCCCGATATGATTACTTACTCTTAATCACACTTAGCAGTAATTAAATTAACTCTAAACTTCATTTAAGGATTAACTATATCGCAAAATCGAGAAATCGGAGAATACGTTGACGAGTTTCTTTGTCCTCACAAAATCGTGAATCCTGATTTTGCGATGAGATTAACTCAAAGTTTAACTCCTTTTAAAATCTGATTTAAGTAAATGATGTTTTAATGAATGATTAGTGTATCAGGAAATCGGGAGTCGGGATTTCCCTATTTAATTTGTGTTGAATATGTGTTCATTCAAAACTCCGAATCCTGATATCCCGATGTAAATTTAAAATTCCTTAAGTTTTTAACATTACTGTTGATTTAAAAGATCATTTGAAAAAGTGTTTGAAACTTATGTTCTTTTAGATTTTTAATCATTCTTTGTCCAAAAATTAACCATAAAGGTATCGCGAATTCGTCGGAGATGAAATTTTTTGCTTTAGGAAGTTTATAAAATGCAAAGACTCAAAGATACAAAAAAAAAATTATCCTCAAGATCAAAAATTCAAGGTCTGTTTCAACACTTCACATGCGAAAAGAATGGGCATAAGTCTTATGAATGTCCAGATAAGAAGAAAGAAGGTGGTGAGACTCATATTGTAGAAGCACAAAGGCAGAATTTTGAGGCAGAGGATGCTGAAGGCGGAAGATCACTGATGATGTGGAAGGTTCTCCTAACGCCAGAGAAGGAGATAGAGAATCCAGTCCAAAGGAACGGAGTTTTTCAGACTGCTTGTAAGATCAAAGACTGGGCATACAAAGTCATTGTGGATAGTGGCAGTACAGATAATCTCATTTCTACAGAGATGGTAGAAAAGCTGGAGCTGGAAACGATTGAACATCCAAGCCCATACAGAGTTTCATGGTTACAAAAGGGACATCAGGTAAATGTCACTAAACAATGTTTAGTTGAATTTAAAATAGGTGGGTATAAGGATGAAATACTATGTGATGTCATTCCCATGGATGTTTGTCATCTATTGTTGGGTAGACCATGGCAGTATGACAGGAATGTGATTCATGATGGTAGAAAGAACACATACACCCTGGAGAAGAATGGGAGAACTCACATGTTGTTGTCCATTAAGGACAAAGAAGTAAAACCTGAGGTAAGCAACACTATACTTCTCATGAGTGGGAAGGAACTTCTTACAGAGGTTATGAAGAAAGAGGATACACAATTTATTGTTGTCAGGAAGCCTAAAATTGTTTTAACCAGTACAAGGGTAGATGATTTACCAGAAGAAATTTAGAAATTGTTGGAGGAATTTGCTGACATAGTAGTGGACGAACTACCTTGTTCGTTGCCACCGATTAGAAGTATAAGTAACCATATTGATCTCATACCTAGAGCTAGTTTTTCGAACAAAGATGCATACAGATTGACACCGTGGAAAAACGAGGAGGTCAAAAGACAAGTCCAGGATTTAGTGGACAAGGGGTTGGTTAGATAAAGCTTGAGTCCATGTGTTGTTCCGACAGTTCTCAGCCCAAAAAAAGATGGAGGCTGGAGGATGTGTACAAACTTGAGGGAAATTAACAAGATTACAATCAGGTATAGATTTCCATTGCCAAGAATGGATGATTTGATGGATTGCTTGAGTGGAGCAAATTTTTTTTCAAAGATTGATTTGAAGAGTGGTTATCATCAAATTCGTATGAGAGAAGGAGACGAATGGAAGACAGCCTTCAAGACCAACGAAGGGTTGTATGAATGTCTTGTTATGTCATTTGTCTTAACAAACATGCCAAGTACCTTCATGAGATTGATGAATGAAGTTCTGAAAGATTTCATCAGAAAAATTGTCATTGTGTATCTTGATGACATACTGATTTTCAGTAAAACAGAAGCAGAACATCTGAAACATTTGGCCATAGTGATGAAGATATTGCAGAAAGAGAAGTTGTTGATAAACATGAAGAAATCCTCATTCATGAAGACGGAGCTCATTTATTTGGGGTTTGTTATTTCGGTAGATAAGCTGAAAATGGATCCAGATAAAGTGAAGGTGATTAAAAATTGGTTATCACCGAAAAGCATATTTGAGGTAAGAAGATTTCATGGATTGGCTAGTTTCTACTGGAAATTCATCAGGAATTTCAGTGGAATTAGCGCACCAATGATGGACATGGTGAAGAAAAGACACAAGTCTTTTCACTGGACAGAAGAAGCAGAGAAAAGTTTTAATTTACTGAAAAGGAAAATTACAGAACAACCAATTCTGGTATTGCCAGATTTCAAGAAGACATTTCAGGTTAAATGTGATGCAAGCGGATTTGCAATAGGGGCAGTCTTGAGCCAAGAAGACAGGTCGATCGCATACTTCAGCGAAAAGCTAAACGAAGCCAAAATGAAATACTTTACATATGATAAATAATTCTATTTAATTATCCAAGCACTGAAAAAATGGAGACATTACTTAATCCCTAAAGAGTTTGTCTTGTACAGTGACAATCATGCTTTGCAATTTGTGACTCAATAGGAGAAATTGAATCAAATACATATTAAATGGGTCGAGTATATGCAAAATTTTACTTTTGCAATCAAACATATTTCTGGTACCGCTAACAAGGTTGTTGATGCTTTGAGCAGGAAGTGTTTGATTATGCAGGAATTCAGAGTCAAAACGTTGGGTTTTGATGATCTCAAGGACATGTACAGAGATGATTCATATTTCAAAAAGGCGTATGAGGAATCTGAGAATCCAATTCTCAAGGACAGAAGTCAATGGGATGAATACATGATCCAGGATGGATTATTATTCAGAGGTAATCAACTTTGCATTTCAAAATGCTCCATGAGGGAGAATCTATTAAAGGAAAAACACAGTGGAGGACTGGCCAGACATTTCGGTCATGAAAAAACGTTTTCGAAGTTGGACAGCTCATATTTTTGGCCGGGGATGAGAGATGATGTCAAAATATTTGTGGAAAGATGCAGGATTTGTCAACATGCAAAGGGGAAAAGTAGAACGCAAGCTTATATCAACCATTGCCCATACCAGAAAGGCCATGGGATGCAGTGAGCAAGGATTTTGTGTTGGGGTTACCAAGAACACAAAGAGGGTTTGATTCCATCTTTGTGGTGGTAGAAATATTTTCAAAGATGGAACACTTCATACCATGTCAGAAAACCAGTGACGCAACTCATATTGCGAATCTGTTTTTCAAAGAAGTTGTCAAACTTCACGGCTTACCAAAGAGTATAATTTATGATCGAGACACCAAGTTCGTGGTACATTTATGGAGGACCAGAAGAAAGGAATATTTTGAATACTTGGTCAAGTGGAAGGGACATCCAGTTGAATATGCCAGCTGGGAGAATGAAGTAGAGATTCAGAAGCATGGACAGACCATGCGAGAGCTCATGGACAGGAGCCCATGAAAAATTTCAAGCGAGGGAGTATGATGCAGGAGCATCGTCAGCACCAAGCGAGCATGGGGTAGTGCCAACGCATTTTGGCACATGATGAATTTGTTTGAAATGTTTTGAAGTTTGACGCACCAAACATAAATAAAATAGTTAAGAAGGGGCATACTTCCAAATTGTAAATAGATCTTGAGCGATCCGCTCTCATCTGTAGTAGATAAAGGCATTTAAGCATAGTTAATGTAAGTAGGTAGTTTTAAATTTCTAGATTTGACAGTTTTAGGAGCGGAGGGAAAACAAATATAGACACCCTCCCATCGTATCATTGGAGAGAGGAATTCAGCATTGTAAGCATAGAAGAGAAGCAAAGAGTTGTGTGAAGAATCCATGTACAGAAGTTCTGAATTTAATATATGAATCTTTGAATCCAGACTCATGGTAATATAATGCTTTATGTGTGTATATGTTGAATGTCATGCTTATAGTCATTTTACTCTTTCTATTGTACATTTGCTTCTACGCTGTGCATGAATGATTTCTGGTTAAATGTATGAAATCTGAGAGAGGAAGAGTAAGGAATGAGTTTCAATTGTTTTCCTATCTGAGCAAGAGTTCCCTGCAATGAGTGCAGTCAAATCGTCCACAAGGTGTGCGTTGACAGAATTCAAAGTTCATCTCTGAAAACTCAGGAGGGATATAGTTATTCTCATTCTTGTAGAAGTACAAGTTAAGCACAAGAGCCATGCAAGGTGTGCGCATGCTGGAAATAACCTCAAAACTTATACCTAAGGCTGAGTGGTTGAAAGACTACTATTGCAGAGTTGCACAGAGTCAGCGAGTCCAAATACTTGAGCGTATTGGAGAAATTACTACAAGGAGTGCGTGCAAGGGTCATTTATGGGAGCCTTGAAGATTCCAGTAAAGATCAAGAGAGATAGTGCTTTCGAATTAGTTGAAGGAAGATCAGGAGAGATTCACACCTTCAAGTATTGAAGATAAGGTAGGGAATTGTGGTCATCAAACAGAGGCCAAGTTTAGAATCAGAGAGCCTTTGAAAAGAAGGGATTGGACAGTCAGAATTCTCCAAGGAGAATTCCCAAAATAGTGAGAGTTGTAGGATCTGCAAGAGTGCAAGGTGGATAAGGGCCGTTGATCTGGGCTTATTGCGAAGTCAGAGCATTTTGGCATTTCAGAGGTCGATGGTTCGAAGTGTAATCCAAATCCTTGGTTGATTGAAACCCCGAAACACGAAAAAGGAAATTTCGTGTGAGACGGCGAGGGTTGAAAAGTCTAAGTTCTTGGAACTTTGGATTTTGGGAATTCGGCATTTTCGCTGACAAGAGCTCAGGTCCTTCACATAAGAATCACCAAAATCATGAAACGCGAAATAGTGTGAAGGGGTGTTTCGACAATCTGGCGTTTCGGAGTTTGGGAACCTGAGAGGATAGTGTTTGGGATCAAGAGTCTTGGAATCCCGGTACCTGAAAGTCTGAAACCACATGGCCAGTAGATAGAAGGAAGGAAAGTCTAGAAGTGGAAGTTGCGACAAAGAGGTTTTCAGCCTATCAGAGTTTGGGAATTCGGCATTCCTGTTGACAAGGAGCAGAACACTCCCCATCGAGATTTTCGAAATCGCAAAATGCGAAGGAAGGCATGAAGAAGTGATTTGGCATTTCATCAAATCGAGATCCGGGAATTCGGGGGTTGTGTTGACATAAGGTTTTGGGACCGAGAGGTTTGAACTCCTAGTACCCGAAATTCTGAAACAGGGAAGAACTATTGAAGGGCGGTTAAATCTTTGAAAGCCAGAGGAGGCGACAGGTGGTAGAAGTCCATGTCAGAGGAAGGTACAGTCTAAGGAGACACATGGAAGGTTAGAAAATCATTCGTCAAGGTTTGTGAAATCTTGGAAGAAAACAAATTCATCTCGGCGTTTTGGGACTTCGGGGTCCGGAAGGTGGAGAAGATAGAGGGTTTGAGATCTAGCATCTTGAACTCCTGGTACGCAAAATCACGCTAACCATGGGATTAACGGAGAGATCACAGTTGTTGACTTCTCAAAGGTGAAACATTTGGAGTTTCGGTACTTCAGAATTCGGCATACCGAGAGTTCTGTTGACAGGAGAACATATATAACATAAAGGAGACCCGGTACACGAAAGTCCGAAAAGATTTCAAAAGGTGCCACTTCGGCATTTCGGGGTTCAGAGGTTCAGGAGCCCCGAGGACATAGTGCAAGCACATTTCAGCATTTACAGTTCTGAAAGCGTGAAGAGAAAGGAAAGATCGGGATCATTGCATTTCGGCAAATCGGGGATCGAAAGTTCGGGACTCTAGGGGTTGAGAGCAGGGTTGCACGTCATCGCAACTCCTGAATTCACGAAAGCCAAAAATCTGAATTGGACAGTCAGGAGGGTCAAGTGATCGGTATTTATGGATTCGGAGGTCAAATATGTCAGACGCTCGACCAGGGGATTCGCGAAAACACAAAATCCGGTATCCCGAAATATATGAATGAATTCCCCGAGGATTTTTGTGGGTGTTGATTTCTAGAAAGGGAAATAGAAGAGTCAATCAGGCTCTTAGGGCTGAAAAGAAAAGATCCTGTGTGGATTTCTAACCTGCGGAGTTTGGGGTCTGCGTCACTATGCACCAAGAGGAATTTCTTGGGATTAGTTTGGGGAAAATAAGGTGAAGCACGCATTTCTTAGAACCTTTATTTATTTGGATCTTGCAATGAGAGAACGGAGATGTGGACGATGTTTGTGACTTGAAAGCAGTCACTTCTTTCATTTGGAAAATAATTTGATACAAAATAAAATTTGTTGTGTTAGTCGTTTTGGACACAAAAACATTTCTTCTCTCGTAGCATTCCTTTATGTCTGTAGAATACACTATATTACGAATGCTTCCACTTAGTGTTTCTTACCTTTCTGTTGTTGTGTTTAGTTATAGTTTTCTTCAAAATCCCAAACCTCCTAACCATTGATATAGATCCTCACCAAGAAATAATAAGAATTTTTTGCATAAATGATTTAATTATAGGAAAATGAAAAGGCTCGACGGGCGGGTTTACAAATTCAAAATTATAGGTTGGGCGGGTTTACAAATTCAAAATTGGCATTGGAATAGGCATCGATCCTTGGCGACTTTATTAAATTCAAAATTGAAAATTCAAACGAGCACTGAAGTAATAAATTCAAAATTGAAAATTCAAACAAGCATACGTTGTATAGTATATCGTAGGGTCTATATTTTGTATGTGTTGTATCATATTGTATGGGTCATAGTGTAGAAGACAATTGAAATGGAAATGGCCCTCCCAGAGCCAGAGGATGGAAAACACAAAACTAGTCATGGACGTCGATGGTATCGAGGGTGGCTGCGGGATTTTCATGATCCATGGCAGCATGGATGGGCATTCAGCTGAGAAATACATTCAGACACAGAATTTAGCGTGGTTCACCCTATACTTGGGATACGTCCACAACGACTAGCTTCTTTATTATTATTTTTGCAATCATCTCAGGTTTGTGCATTTCTCTACAATAGATACATCATGATATATTTCCCCATCCTTCCTAGCCGCTCTGCAGTGCAAGTCTCTCTCTGCAAACTCTCCCCTAACTCTTCAGACATAGACTCTCTCTCATTCTCAGTCTATTCTC
The DNA here is from genome assembly GCA_032191745.1 of Picea mariana. Taxonomy (NCBI): domain Eukaryota; kingdom Viridiplantae; phylum Streptophyta; class Pinopsida; order Pinales; family Pinaceae; genus Picea; species Picea mariana. The sequence goes on along the minus strand of JASDQU010218404.1, from coordinate 1,012 downwards.
TCGGCAGCAAAACCAATTTATTCTTCCCAACCCATTACATATGTATGCACAGAGCTTAGGGCTCAAAACCATACTAGCTTATCACAAAACCCTATGACAACTCATGAAAACACATAGTTCATGTGTGTTTTTCCTGCCTTCGCATTGTTGGTCACTATAATTTCTTAATTGACTCAAACAACCAAGTGATACATATATTATCAACCCAGGGAAGTCTTGTTATTTCAAAGATAACCACGCACTATATATGCTCAATTCCAAAAGAAACTTACAGTTGTAGTAAAGAAACTATACTAGTCACACTTGCTTTGCATAAACTAGAGTTCTAATTTAAATCACAGGAAAGCAACCTACCTATTGCAGATCTTAAAGATTAAAGTAAAGAATCCTGGATTACATTAAAGAAATAACACTTGCAACAGGAAAGAATAGCTATTCTGCAACCAGAGAACAGGACCCTTATCCTCAAGCAGAGACTTCAGTGCTTGTTTTTGATTAACACTCTTTCATGAAAACAGTAATGCAGAGAAAAGTAACTCTATCTAGCAGAGAACAAGGCCATCCAATTCCTTCCTTTCTAAGCAGGAACTTTTATCCCTATTTCTAATTAGAACACTTGTGAAAGATGACTGAAATTTACAGAGA
>JASDQU010218400.1:1430-17909 GCA_032191745.1 Picea mariana | reverse complement strand
CGTAGGCACAAAAACTCCTAGAAAGATTTACCATTGGCCACCCCCTAGCTAGATCATGATGCTCTTAGAGAGACTTTTCTTTCTTGTTTAGAGATAGTGAAGGACGAAGACCACTCTCCTACTCCCACAAGAACTTGGGAAAACAATTTTCTCTCCACCAAGCAAGGGGGGCCTGCAATGAGTGCTTTCTCAGTCACTCATCTTCTCTACAACCCTATTTATCAGCTTGGATCAAAAACGTTGCTAGAAACTTCTTGCACCAAGAGAAATCTTGTTTTTCAGTTCTCTTCATAACCAGAGAGTTGCACACGCTCTTCTCTTCGACTCATCCCCTTCGCAATCCTCCTTTCTGCTCACAAATCCTCTTCTTTTCTTGCCTTCCTTAGCAAGATTGTGTGGGTCCAGATCCCCATTTCATGGGCAGGTCAGGAAATTTTTCATATGGGTACTTTGTCCATCTCCTCATTGACTCTTGAGGAGGACTTCCCAACTACCAGCCTAACTAGTAATTTATTTCTGGATCAGAGGATTGTTCTGGGTCTGAATCATTTAAATCCAGTAAGGTACTGGTCTGGTGGGGGTCATATCAACCATTGTTGGTTCCCCTCACCATCTCTCTCATGCATCATGATCTACCTTGGGAAATCCCTTCAGCAGTTATGAAACAATATCCATTTTATTTTTAATAATAGAAATACATACATTACCTTTTATAACAAAAAGGTTCATCAATTCCAACACCCACACATATTCAATCTCCCATAGTCTTTTGGCAAGTTATAGTTATATTTACAAGATGGGGGGAAATGGGTATTACAATCCCCTCCCCCTTAAAGGAACATCGTCCTCGATGTTCTACCTACTGATGTGCTCTGTATGTACAGAAGTAAACAAAAATGGGTATGCTTGTTTTATGACATCCTCCATTTCCCATGTAGCTTCATCTGGACCAAAGTGTTTCCAATGCACCTTGACCTATGCAATGGTTATGTTTCTAAGTGGGATTTCCTTCCTGTCTATTATGCATTGTGTCTCTAGTGGGAATTCTCCCTCTGGTTCCACCTGAATCACGGACCAATCGATTATATTATTAGAATCATGTACATATTTCTTCAGTAACAAAGCATGGAAAATATTATGTGCCTTCATTGTGGGAGGAAGTGTTATTCTATATGCTATAGGTCCCACTCTATACAAAATTTTAAAGGTTCCACAATACCAAGGCGCCATCTTGGCACAAGCTCCCATTCTCAAGGAACTTTTCCTAGGCCTAACTCGGAGATACACATGATCCTCTGCTTTGAACTCTCAAGGAGTCCTTTTTCTATTTGCATAGATTTTATGTCTATCCTGAGCTATTTTCAGATTATGTTTTATCTGAACTACTTGTTGTTCCATTTCCTTTAGCATATCTAGCCCGATTGTAATTCTGTCTACTGGGTTATTCCGACTGATTTGAATATTGCATTGTCTACCATAGAGGGCCTCAAAAGGGCTCATCTTCAATGATGAGCCCTACCAGTGGTAGGTATTCTTCCCACTTCTTGGGATTATGCATTACATGCATCATTAACATGTCCTCTAACACTTGGTTTACCCTCTCTATCTTCCCATCAATTTGAGGGTGTTAGGTTGTACTAAATAGTAATTTAGTTTCAAAACTAGCAAACATAGATTTCCAAAAGTTTGAAGTAAATTTTGTATCTCTATCGAATATGATTTCCTTAGGCATGCCATGCAGTCTAATTATTTCTTTCATGAAAATACTAGCAATATCTATTGCCTTGCAAGTTGATTTGACAGGAATAAAGCGAGCACCCTTGCTCGGTTTGTCCACAACTACCATGATGGCGTCATTATGTTTGGTTGATTTTGGTAACCCTATGATGAAATCCATGGAGATGGTTTCCCATTTCCATTCTGAGATTGGTAGGAGCTACAACATCCATGTTGGATGTCGGTGCTCTGCCTTAACCTGCTGACATTATAGACATTTATCTAAGTAATTATCTATGTCTTTTTTCAGTCAGGGCCAATAAAATAGTTTCCTAGTGGCTGTGATCATTTTCTGATAACCAGGATGTCTGGTATGTGGTCTTGTTGACGCTTGAATCCATCGGGACCAAAAGGACAACATCACGAGGACATTAATCCCCCTTCATTTTTAGAGAGGTGTTACTCGTCTTGGACTAAAAGATATATTTTTGATATCTTGGATTAGGAGAGTGCTAGGCAAAAAACCCTAAATATGTATTGCTTGAGATTATGAAATAAAACAGTTCTTCAATAAACTGAATACAATCTTTATGTGCAGCAAACGGAAAGATTGAAGGAGAGCTTCAACATCAGAATTAAATTGTGATCAACATCACACACAATCTTCTTAAAAATACATAAATACATCCATATCTTCTTCATAGGAGAGAATGGTTTGATTATCTCAAAGAATTTTAACAAAGTACTGCAATCAAGATCAAAAGAGAATTTGATAGGTCAACCTCAAATGCCTCATATTCTAAACTCAAGGTTACAAGGTACAGTCGAGATCAACCCTGAAGCAATTCTTTGTGGAGTTTTATTAATGAAAGATGTTCTTCGTTACAAAAGCTTTGAAAACCATATATGTGGCTGCAAATACTCCATGATCATATAAGAAATGACTTTAGAAGAATATAAGAAGAACACTCAACAACTCATCCTTGTGCCCAACTCTGAGATTCGAGCATAAAACTATGAGAAGTGGTGTGGAAGAATATATATAAACAAAAAAAATGGAGAAGATGGAGATTTCTTTCTTTTGATCAGAAGCTTGATTGTGTATCCATGGATGTACCTTATTCTTCCTATGATATTTTTCCCTGCCCCTCTGACAATGTTGATTCCCCCTTTTTTTTTATGAAGCCTCTCTTCCCTTTTTAAGAAGAGATTTTCTAACTACTTGAGTAGTTAGGGTTTCTCCCTTTCTTGAAATTCCCATACAAGTTTTTTCTTGGAACATTCCCTTTAATGAATGCCTCATTAATTCATCATTAGTGAATTAACATCATTAATACAAGTATATTGAAAGTGGGTCCCTCTCCTTTTTTAATTAAACTTTTATTTTTAAAATTTTGATTAATTTTCCATCAAAAGAGGATGACTGTAATTTAATTTTTTGGAAGTGAAAACCAATTTTTTATTCATGAAAACCACTTATGATGTGCTCTTCATCTTCTCATATTTCCACTGATATAAAATTTTCCCAAATCTGTCACCCAGATCTCAAGATATGGAAGCATAGATGGAGATGAGGATCCACAAGTTCGCCAACCCGCGAACCCGTGGTTTTCAAAAAATGACTAAGTATAGTAACTAGAAAGGGAGAGAAGAGAGGATAAAAGAAAGAGGGAAACAAGTGGAAAAATGGCTAAGTGTTGAGATGGATAGAGGTGAAAGGTGAGACAAATAAGTGATGAGAATACTTAGCCAAAATTCGAAAATGGAGGCGAGAACATGATACTTAGAAAAATTCTTAAAAATCTCTCATTCGGACCTTCAGACCAGATCTTGAATAACTTAGGCATACATAAACAGATTTATGATATGAAAGGTGCATTACAAAGGTGAGACTGAGGGCTGCAGAGTAAACTTATAAAATTTTAAAAAATGTCTTCTTTTGATACCAAGGATTTATGCATCCAAGAGAAAGAAAATAAAGATGACCATTTTTTTTGGTCAATGGGTCTTTTGTGTAGTTCATCCATTATCAACCTCTTCAAGTCGTCACAATTTGGAATATACAACCTACCTTTGTAAGTTAGCAGGTCATCATTCAACAATTGATAACCCTCATACTTTTTCCCTATGAGCTCTTTCTCTAAGTATGATTTCACAGCCTTGAAAAATGCATCTATTTCTTGTGCACTTTTGACTCTCTCATTGATGTCCATTTCATGGGTGCTTACAACTGCCAAGTGAATCACTTTCATACTTCTGCTAAGGGAATCAAACACCCTATTTTCCTTTCCTTTGATATGTTTGATTTCAAAATAAAACTCACTAGGGAGATCCATCCATCTATCTTGTCTAGCATTGAGTTTTGGTTGATCAAACAAATATCTCAACCCACTATGGTCTGTCATAAGCACAAATCTTCTACCTAGGAGGTAATGCCTCCACATTTTTAAAGCATGTACTATGGTAGCCAATTCCAAATCGTGGGTCACATAATTGATTGCATGCTCATTCGATTTTCTGGATTCGTAGCAAATCACATGTCTTTCTTGCATAAAGACTCCCTCGAGCCCTTCCTTGCAGGTATCTATACACACAAGGAAGTCCTTGTTTGGGTCTGCAATCTTCAACACAGGTACATTTGTTATAAGGTATTTTAGTTGTTGGAATCTCTCTTCACATTCTGATGTCCAAAGGAATTTAACTCCCTTTTTTCTGAAGGGAGGTGATTGGGAAATCGATATTGGAAAATCCCTTTATGAACCTTCTATAGTATCCCGCTAGGCCCATAAAGGATATGATATCAGATACATCCTTTGGGGTAGGCCAATCCATAATGGATTTGATCTTATCAAGATCAACTGCCACTCTTTCTTCAGAAATAACATGGCCTAAGTAATGGACTTGTTTTTGGAAAAATTCACACTTACTAAACTTAGCATAGAGATGATGTTCTCTTAGCACTTGAAGCACTAACTTGAGATGTTCTTCATGTTCTTCCTTACTCTTAGAATATGATCAATGAAAACCAATGCAAATCTATCCAAGAACTTACTGAGTACATTATTCATTAAGCACATAAAATTGGTTGGTGCATTAATAAGCCCAAATGGAACCACCACAAATTCATAGTGCCCATATCTTGTCCTAAAGATTGTTTTGTGGATGTTTTCATCCTTAATTCGGACTTGATGGTATCCAAACCTCAAGTGAATCTTGGAGAAAATTATAGCACCCCTTAATTGGTCAAACAAGTCATCGATCCTTGGAAAGGGATACTTATTCTTAATAGTCATCTTATTGAGTTGTCTATAGTCTATGCACAACCTGAGTGTGTCATTCTTCTTTTTCACAAAAAAGGCTGGTGCTCCCCATGGAGACACACTAGGCCGAAGTAGCCTTTGTCCAACATCTCCTTTAGATTTAGTTTGAGCTCAACTAGCTCTGGTGTACTCATTCTATAGGATGCTCTAGACATTGGCACTGTTCCGGGTACAAGCTCTATTGAAAAGTCAATATCTCTTCTTGGAGGTAGGTCTGGTACCTCTTCTGGAAACACATATTTATACTCTCTTAATATGAGATGGTCCTCTAGGCTTGGTTTATTGTTCTCAACATATTTCAACACGTGTATTCCATACAAAGGACACCTTTTTCTGCAATACTTATTTACTTGAAGAGTTGATATTTGTCTCACTAAGACATGCTTTTGAATTCCTTGTAGGGTTATTTTTCTCCCTTCTTCATCTTCACACTGCAAAGTTTTATTGTAATAGTTCAACTTGGTTTTATGGGCATCCAACCAGTCCATGCCAATCAGCAGGTCATAGGATCCTAAAGGGAGCATGTTTAGGGTTTCTTGGGTGGGTAATCCATTCATAATGAATTGGCATGCTAGTATGACCTATGTTACCTTTCTTTTGGTTCTAGTGGTTAGTTGTACCAGCCATGATTTAACATATTTTGTTTGTTGCACTTTACATTTCTCAAGAGTTTGAGGGGAAACATAGCTCATATTAGAACCAGGGTCAATTAAAATGGAAACTAGATGGTTGGAAATCATACCTCCCATCTCCACCATTGAAGCTTGGTGGTCAGCTTGTCTATTATCCAAGGCTGCATAAATTTGTGGCATGCTCCTATCCACATCATTTACTATGGTAGCCTCTTGGATGTTGTAGACCCTACTATTGTCTTGTTGCCTATGTGGGAAGTCCCTCAATAGATGTTATTCTCCACGACCCCAACATTTCAAGGGTTGTCTCTTGGTTTATTACCACTCTGAGATGCAAATTCTACTGATATACACTTTTAGTAGGAAGGCTCATCTTAGAACTTTTCCCATGATTCTTAAATCTTGAGGATTTAAACCCCTTCTTCTTGAATCCCAAATTACTTTTCTTCTTCCGGTCCTTATGAGGTTCTGCCTTATTCTTGAATTGCTCATAGTATTACCTTGCCTTCCGGATAGTGTCTTCTAATGTCTTTGGTTCACCAAATTCTATTATGTCCCAAAAGGACTGAGGCAGTCCATTAATAAATCGTTGCATCTTTACCTTTTCATCCTTTATGTAGGGAACATACCTTATTAGTTCAAGAAATTTGTTGATATATTCATCTACTGTGAGTTTCCCTAGCTTGAGTTCATAGAAATCTTTGGTCTTCCCATCAAAGTATTTTCCCAACAAATACTTCTTCTTAAAGTATCTCTCAAATTGTTTCCATGACAAGTCCTTCTCATGGATTCCTTTCACATTCCTAAGGTCCTCCCACCAAATTAATGCCTTTCCATTCAAGTTGAAAATGGTTATTCGAGCCTTTAGGTTTTCAGAGTAGTCATGGACTCTGAAGTACTTCTTCAAGCCTAGTAGCCAAACTTCTACTTCTTCCCCCTTTTTAAATTCTTCATTGAAATTGGGTGGTTTGGATTTCTTAAATTCTTCAGGGTCACGGCTCTTGGAATGTTTCCTCTTCTTTCTTCTCCTCTGGGAATGTGAACTAATTTTGCTAGTAGAATATTCCTTGGAGTTGTCATTTTCCTCACTAGAGGATTCTTCCGTTGAGTGTCTCTTAGCTCTATGTTGGGCCTTCTTTGAGGTGATCCTCCTTGTGTGGCCACTTTCAGGACAATGCTTTCATATCTCAGGTGGACTTTTAGTTATATTAGTATGATGTCTACCCACATGACTGGTTGTTGGTCCATGTTGCAGCTGCCTTTTTATATCTGATAGGATTTGCAGTAGGACTGCGTTAATTTCAGTCTATTTTCTAGTTCTTTTATCAGCCTTTCATTCTCATCCTTACAAATCTGTAATTCCTCCATGAGGCTTCTTACGGTTTCAGCCAAATCTGGAGGGGTTTCCACCGCCCTCCTCTCATCATATTCTTCTTTTCTATTGTGGGAGCTTTCCCCCAACTCATGGTGTGTCACCATCCTTTACGTTGTAGTTTTCATGATGTCCAATGGCTGCTTGAAGTGTTGATAAAATATTTTTTGTTAGTTAATTATCTACTAGTTTATGAACAACACATACAATTTATAAGGTGAAGTCAACTTCTTTATTTGGAACACTAGCGACTCATAGTTCAGACTTTCAAAACATATAACAACAGTAGAAAGTTTCATTCCTCTTTTCAGCAGTGGTTTAGATAAGTTTCTTATGAATGGGGTAAGATAGGGTGTTACCCCTAAAAAGTTCTCTAATAAGATTTTTATGCGACTCGTTCATGAGCCCAAGCCGGCCAAGTATTGTTGCCCACTCTGTAACACACTCGACCCCTAAGTACCTTTTTAAGGGGTGGGGCATCAAATTTTCACTTTTCTCAATCACCTTGAATTCCTATAATTAGGGTCTCATCGTCTTCAATTCGGCGAGGGTTTTCCAACGACTATAAATTTGTCCAGATATGTGTTCTGGATTGCAAGTTATGGCCTTTCAAAGTTCTTTAATCCTTTATTAACTAGAGTCTCTTACAGTCGTGTGGTACCCATGTGGCTCCCTGTCACTCGACACTACACATCATCATAGTATACAAAAACTCTTACAACCTGGAGTTGACATTTGTCTAGCTCCTATAAACCTACTAGGTTAATTAACCATTAGCACAGCGAAATCCCACTCCTTACCAAATCTCCAAGGAAAATTGGAATCATTAATATTAGTTAGCGCCTAAGTCTTTAGACTTTAGAGAAATTCATCCTCATGTACTTATAAACCCAAATATTCTGAATGGCGAAGTCCCAAAGAGGGACCATTTCATTTAATTAATTATATTTAAATTGTTTCGACATCCTGCAGGAGCGGAAAAGTAAATCTAGGCCTTCGACCCGTTTCGACTTATCTAGTACACCACTCCAAACCTCTGGAGTTTTGAATTCTCGGACTCCGAAAGGGTCCACACTTACACGTGACATCGTGTTAAATGCAGAGGTGGGGACATATGGGTCCGGGCCTTTGGTCGATTAACCCCAACGCTCCAACATCCCAAACTTCCCGAAGTCTCGAACTCCCAATGCCCTGGGGTATTCCACCAGCTATTAGGCCAAGTGATCATGTGTCGGGGGGATTGACATGTGTCAAAGGGTAGAGATGACACATGTCATGTTCCATTAAGCATACAAGGTCTGTAAAAAACACTAATCAAGGTGACACGTGACATGCCAAACATGGGTCCACGTCACCCTGGGTGATGTCAGCATGCCACATCACTCTGGTCAGACAACCTCCAGGAGCCTCTAGACTCTCCTACCTATGAAATATCTCATAGCTCCGAAGTTTAAACTCTCACTAGCAACCTCCCAATACTCCTTATATCCCACGATTGAGATGGGTCCATGTAGATCCATAGATCTACGACCTTCATTGTTTCGCGACTTCGGCATTCATGGTTTCCACTGTGTAATTTCCTTTTTACTCCTGGAGTGGTCAGCATCGGGTTGACCACGGTCAAGATCCAATGGTCAGGAGGGATCCCGACGCATCCTCGGATCGACGATCCTCGTCTCTTTACGGCTTCGACATTCGGGGGTTTCGCCTGTTTAACATTCTTATTCTCCTGAAGTGGTCAATGTCGAATTGACCATGACGTAGATCCAACGATCAAGGAACATCCCAAAGCATCCTTGGATCTACGATTCTCGTCATTTCGTGAGTTCGACGTTCGGGGGTTCCACCCATTTAACACTCCCTTTCTCTTGGAGTGGTCAACGTCGAGCTGACCATGACATAGATCCAACGGTCAGGGAAGATCTCGAAGATCCTTAGATCTACGGTTCTCGTCACTTCATGAGTTTTACGTTCGGGGGGTTCCACCCATTTAACACTCCCTTTCTCCCAGAGTGGTCAACATCGGACTGATCACGACGTAGATCCAACGGTCGGGGAAGATCCTGAATATCCTCAAATCTACGACTCACATTACTTTATGATCGGGAAGTGGATAATGTTTTAACAGTGGGAAAGGTCCCACGATCACAGTCAAGGAAACAGCCAGATGTCGGTCAACCTCATTGGTAACTGTACCAGCACGTTGCCTTCGATTGGTTTTGAAGGTTATAAAGTTATAACATCCCAGAGCTCCGGACTCCCAGAGTTTCGAAGCCAAAATAGCTTAGCTCCTTTCGGACCTAGCAAAGGGTTCCAAAGTCCTAGTCATATGGATCCCCTGACAAGTCTCAGGGTTGCACGCTCAACTCTTAGCCATGATTTGGTTAGGGCAGTGGACATGATCCCTCGGTCACCCAGATGAATGGTTTGAAGGAGGTGCCCTCCTTCCACAGAGCTCGAATTTAGTGACCTGCGAAGGTAAATTTGAGGGGTCGACATGATGCAGATTTTATGAGCAGAATTAAATGAAGACAGATTATTAACAGGTGCTTAACACAAAATAATAGAGATACAGTAAAACTGGTTTTCTATTCAATAAGGAAATAAGCTAAAACTGTAAAATGCAGCGGAAACAAGCTTGTTGGAATGGTGGCGGCTTATCTCTGAGAAGAGATCTGACAGTTGCACTCATTCATAAGAATATGATTACCATGAGGCACTGAAGGCATTTTTACAATAAAAAGGAATGCCAAAAACCCTAGACATCCAAAAACCTAACCCTGGGAGATGAAGCGCCAAAAGTCATGTGGGCCCCGTTTGGGTAAGTTAGTACATCAACTTCCCGGGGTCGTAACTTTTACATACGATCTTCGTTTTAGGCGTATGATAGCCCGTTGGAAAGGTATCATCGAGGATATTCATTTGGGGGCTCAATCATGCATTTGGCTATCATTGAGAAGATCGATCCAGAAAAGCCTTCATTTAGGCCCTCAAAATGGCCCAGGAAGTTAAAACTGCTAAAAATAGTAAATTTTCAAAATTGTCAGAAAACTGTTTTGAGCCAGTTGGAAAAGGTGGGTGGCCACTGATATCCACCTGGATCAATCCTCCCTCCTTAGGAAGCAATGGTCTCCATTACGTTGAGTTCCCCCATCAGAAGAGGAAATTTATGTTGAATTTAGCCCCAAGTGAGCCACTTGCCTTGGTGCAAGAGTTGCCCTACTTTGACGACTCGATAAAGCTGGATCCTTTGTTGTCGAGTTCCCTTGATATATGTGTCCAAAATATAATCGTTGGATGCCTGTTGTATGCAATCGGGGTTGATTTCTGTTGGTGTCAGCCGCTCTGCTATGTCTAAGGTGTCCAATAATGGTGGGAAATAAGGGCGAAGGAGATCCACATTGAAGACTGGGTGCAGGCCAAGGAAAAGAGGAATGTTGAGATCAAAAGCATTATCCCCCACGGCCTTGGTGATGGTTTATGGCCCATAACAGAGTGGGAAAAGCTTCTGATGGGGTCCTATAAGGCCTTCTTTCTGCAAGTGCAACCAAACTTTGTCGCCCACTTGAAACTTATGTGGCACCCGATGTTGATCATGGCACTACTTGTACTTGTCACTGGACTTCTATAGGATATCTTGAACCTGTTGGCGGATGTGCTGGATCCGCTCAATGAACCGGGTGGCTTTTTCAGCTTCAGTTGGAGCAGGAGATGAGTCGGTCGAGGTGACTGCAAGGGGAAGTGCAACATCTATGGGACCCAATGGTTGGAATCCCAACCCCACCTGAAAGGGGGTGTGGTCGGTTGACCTATGTAGGGCTCGGTTGTAGCTATGTTGGACATAGGAAAGGCTCTCATCCCATGTGCGAGGGTGCTTTGAATTATACATGCGAAGGATATGCACAATCATTCGATTGATGACCTCGATTTGGCCATCCGTCTGGGGGTGGAAGGTCATGGATTTGGTGAGCTTGGTGTCTAGCAGTGACTAGAGGCTCAACCAAAATGTACTGATAAATTGATTGTCCCAATCTGAGACAATGGTCTATGGGATTCCAAAATGTACCCAGACACGTTCAAAGAAGACCTTGGCAGTGGCCTCTGCTGCGATGTTCTTCTTCCAGGCAACCAGAATCTCCATCTTAGAAAAGCAATCAACAACCACAAAAAAACAGTAATTTCTTCGCTTGGTGGACGGGAGGCCCGACATGTAGTCCATTCAGATGGATTCCCATGGCCTGTCAAGAGTAGGAAGAGAGGTGTACAAGCCCTATTTCTTAGTGGTCGGTTTGGCAATAGCACAGGCAGTGCAGGACCTGATATACTTGTTGACCTCCTGTCAAAGTTTCGGCCAGTAGAAATTTTTCTGTAGCACCGCCACTGTCTTTTCGATACCAAAGTGTCATGCCACCCATCTGTAGTGGGCTTCCCAGATCAACTTCACTCACTTGCTTGATGGAACACAGATATGGCCTAGACAACACAACAACCCATCATGAAGATGGAAATTATCGACAACTGTGTTTGCACCCAACATTTGGTAGGTGGTGGCAAAGTCTGGGTCTGTCTCATAGAGTTGGGGTATCTAGAGGTCTCATGGCCGTAGGAGTCTAGCACTGTGGTGAGTGTCGCGACTGGCGGTCTACTGAGGCAATCAACGACGCGATTGGTGCTTCATGTTTTATACTTGATGTTGAGGTGGAATTGTTACAAGTATGTGGACCACTTTTGATGGTGATCATTTTGCAATTTTCCTTATGTCTGTATGAACTGCAGTGGCTTATGATCAGTGTGGATGACTGTCTCCTTCCCGAGAATGTAATGTCTCCACTGGCGGCAGGCTTGCACAATGGAGTACATTTCTTTGTTGTAAGTAGGGTACTTACGGACAACATCTGATAGTGTCTCACTATGATAGGCCATGGGGTGGCCGTGGCGAGTGAGAATGGTGCCCACCGCATAGTCTGAAGCATTTGTCTCAATCTCAGAGGGTTGTTGCAGGTCTGGTAGTGAAAGTACTGGGGCTGAGCACAAGCACTATTTAAAATCGTCGAATGCTTGTTGTTGGGACCGGCCCCATGCCAATTTCTCCTTACCACCACCCCTAGTTATTTGGCTGAGGGCCCATGCAATATGGGAGAATCCCAACACGAACCTGTGGTAGAAATTGGCAAGGCCCAGGAAGCTTCGAAGCTCAGTGAGTGTGGTTGGGGCTGGCTAGTCACAGATGACTTGGATCTTGGTTGGATCTACATGTATGCCATGCTGATAAATTATGTAGCCTTGGTAATGGACCCTGTCCATGTCGAAGAAGAATTTTTCCAAGTTGGCATATAGCTTGTGCTACCGTAGGGTGTGTAGAACCTGTTGAATATGTTGCAAGTGTTCGACCCAATTCTTGTTGTAAATGAGAATGTCATCCAGATACACCACTAAAAAAGTATTGGTGAATCGTCGCAGGATATCGTTCATCATCCTCATGAAAGTGGCTAGAGAATTTGTCGAACCAAAGGGCATGACCAACCATTCAAAAAGGCCATCTTTTGACTTGAAGGTGGTTTTCCATACATCTGTTTGTTCTATTGGGACCTGGTGGTAGCCAGACTTCAGATCAATCTTATAGAAGTATTTGGCCCCCATGAGTTGATCAAGGAGGTCGTCGATTCAAGGAATCGGGTACCAGTTTCTGACTGTGATTTTATTCAGAGCGCGGTAATCAATGCAAAGTCACCAGGTTCCATCTTTCTTCTGTACCGGCACGATTAGGCTCTCGCAAGGTGATGAGCTGGGACGGATGTGCCCCTTGTGGAGAAGTTCTTGGATCTATCGCTTGATCTCCTCATTCTCTAACAGAGAGTGATGATAGACTAGCCCATTGGGCATCAGTGCACCGGGGGTCAGATCGATGGGGTGCTTGACCTGGCAGTGCAGAGGTACACTGGTAGGTGAGGAGAAGATATCTGAGTATTCTTCCATGACCTTATCTACTTGCTTCTGTTGTGTGGAGAGGCCGACTGCAAAGACCCTGGATGTGGCTGTGATATTTCGCTTATTCTGAGAGCGAATCATGAAGAAGACAAACTTCCCCATCTGAGAGATGACCTTCCTACATTGCTTAGCAGAGATCAAGGAAATAGCACTAGGTGGGACTGCTTCGAGTATCCTGTACAATTTCCTATTCAAAGTAATAATAACNTGTCGGTAAGGCCAGCCACTTAATGACCTTTGCTGAGATGAGGTTCTTCTAGCTACCGCTATCCACGATCAAGTGCAATGGGGTGCCTTTTACCCACATCTGTGAATGGAAGAGGCGTTCTCCTTCTTCTGGCTCATCTGGTTCACCAGGCTGGAGCTTGGTGGTAGCAACGGTGGCATTGGGTTCCGCATCAATGATTTGTCTTCCCATTTCTAGTTCTGGCTCAGAGTCTAAACCCACATCTGATTCAAAGGCTTTCACTTCGACCACCAGCGACTGCTTTGAGCGACAGTCAGCAGTTTTATGCCAAGGGCTCTTATGGAAGTTGCACCACTTCCCAGTATATTTCTTTGTCTTTTCGGTGTCCTTATTTTCTTGCGGCTTGGACTGGTTGTCCTGATACTGTACATATTTGCTCTATCCTTTGTTCTGTGGGTTGGGGCCGCCCTTTCCTGGCTTTTGTTGTGAGGGGTTCCCAGGCCCACATTGTCGTGTCTTTTGTTTGAGCTTCTACTTGATTTTGACGACATATCGGTAGGCTGCGCCCCAAGGATGAGATGTCCAAAAATTCCATTTCGATCTGGATGTATCTATGCAGAGCACCGCGATACTTGAGCACCAGATGTTGCTCTGAATCTTTGATACCCAGCTTGTTGCACAAGGTATGAAATATATTCGTGAAATCTGGCACTGCTTGGTCTCTTTCTTCCCGTAGTGTGGTCCATTTGGTATACAAGTCGTCATAACTTCCGACAGGGTAGTATTGTTCCTTAATAACATCCCTGAAAGAATCCCAGGTGGTCGTGTCTGTAAATAATGAGGGTTCCTCTATTTCCTTTTTCTCACATAAAGTTTCCCACCAATCTTTGACATGGGGAACGGCTTTTAGGAGCGCAAAAGTAATCTTTTCTCTATTCGAAAAATTATGGACAAAAAAATACCCTTCTAATAGATTCAACCACTTTTCTACAGCATTTGTGTCTATCTGACCTTCAAATATCGGAATATCGAAGTTTATTTGTACCTTGAAGGGGGTGGCACCTCCGCTCGAAGAAGATGTGTCGCCTGTTGGTATCCACTGAAGGATTTGCGTGAAACTATCCATCATCTCGTTCCTTTGTTGCGTGAGGGCTTCCTCAATCAACAGTTTGAAAGGATCTCATGTCCTGTCATATTTCTTTTTTCCTACCATGAGAGGTCGCTTGGGTGTGTGAGAGATTTTGTCCTCAAGAGAAACAAGCTGGAGACCCAACTCTTTGTACTCTGACCTCATTGGGGACATGCATTAAGACCACAAGGAGCAGGTCGCTCTGATACCACTGATCCGGATTTTATGAGTAAAACGAAATGACTATAGATTATTAGCAGGTGCTTAACACAAAATAACAAAGATACATAAACTAGTTTTCTATTCAATAAGGAAATAAGCTGAAACTATAAAATGCAGCAGAAACATGCTTGTTGGAATGGTGGCGGCTTATCTCTGAGAAGAGATCTGACAGTTGTGTTCATTCGCAAGAAGATGATTACCATGAGGCACCAAAGGCCTTTTTACAATAAACAGGAATTTAAAAAACCCTAGACATTCAAAAGCGTAACCCTCAGAGATAAAGCGCCAAAAGTCATGTGGGCCCCGTTTGGGTAAGTTAGTACATCAACTTCTCGGGGTCGTAACTTTTACATATGATATTCATTCTAGGTGTATGATAGCCCGTTGGAAAGGTATCTTCGAGGAGATTCATTTTGGGGGATCAATCATGGCTTTGGCTATCATTGAGAAGCTTGATCCCGAAAAACCTTCATTTAGGCCCTCAAAATGGCCCCGGAAGTTAAACTGCTAAAAATAGTAAATTGCCAAAATTGTCAGAAAATTGTTTTGAGCAGTTGGAAAAGGTGGGTGGCCACCGATATCCACTTGGATCACGACATGAATGAAGTTTTCCGATGAATTCTGCCCCGACTCTTACATTACAAAATCAATCCTTGGGACAATTCCCTTAAGAATCTTACAACCAGTACATAAATCGTAAACTTATTCTTAAATTTGTCTGAGGAACCATGTCTAATAGTTCTCCTATTGCTAAGAAGAAGTAAACAAAAATCATTCAAACACAAGGGTTCAAAGAAAAACAGTAAGCATTTCTAATGATTAATCAAACAATGCAAATTTTAGTCATAAACGCAAGTATCCGACCACTCATTTCAATTCTAGTACACATAATAAGAGATACTTATAAAAAAAAACTTGATAGTGAAGCGACTGTTGAGAGGGGTGCATGTTTCCACCCACCCATAGGCACAACAACTCCTAGACGAATTTACCATTGGCCACCCCCTAGCTAGATCGTGATGCTCTAAGAGATACTTTTCCTTCTTGTTCAATGACAATCAGGGACGAAGGCCACTCTCCTCCCACAAGAACTTGGAAAAATGGTTTTCTCTCCTCCAAGAAAGGGGGCCTGCAATGAGTGCTTCCTCAATCACTCGTCTTCTCTGCAACCCCATTTATCAGCTTGGATAAAAAATGCTGCCAACAACTTCTTGAACCTAGAGAAAGCTTGTTTTTAAGTTCTCTTCAGAACCAGAGAGTTGCACATGCTCTTCTATTTTAGGAAAAATGGTCTCTCGACTAATCCCCTTCTCAATCCTCTCTTATGCTCATGAATCCCCTTCTTTTCTTGCCTTTCTTGGCAAGATTGCATGGGTTTGAATCCCCATTTCGTGGTCAGGTCAGGAATTTTTTTACATGGGTACTCTACCCATCTCCTCATTAACTCTTGAGGAGGACTTCCCAACTATCAACCCGACTGGTAATTTATTTATGGGTCAGAGGATTGTTTTGGGTCTGAATAATTTAAATCTAGTAAGGTACTGGTCTTGTGGGGATCATCTCAACCATTGTTGGTTCCCCTCACCATATCTCTCATGCATCATGATCTATCTTGTCAAACCCCTTCAACAGTTATGCAACACTATCCATTTTATTTTTAATAACATAAATACATACATTACCTTTTATAACAAAAAGGTTCATTAATTCCAACACCCACACATATTCAGTTTGCCCGTAGTCTTTTGACAAGTTATAGTTATATTTACAAGCTGGGGGAAACCGGGGTATTACATAACCACTAAATACGACCTCTAAAAAGATTTTGTTCTACAATAATAGAGATATTTATATGCCCAAATTAGATATTAGTGTAGTTATATAAATGTCTATATTTTTCCTTGTTTTGAATG
>JASDQU010218399.1:0-12215 GCA_032191745.1 Picea mariana | reverse complement strand
CCTTTTATTGCCTTCTCGGGGATCCCCTGGGCTAAGCATCTCTAGGTTTTCATTTCCTATGGCTTTTATCTTTTACCAGCTGCTTTTACCCCCTGGGACTTTAGCCCCTTCTTCCCACAAGACAAAATGTACCCTGGAAGGTCATCCTAATGGCCAGACCAGGGGAATGGGATGGATGTGCGGGGCTTAAGATGTAAAAGTGATAATATGGAGGGAGCAGACGATGGCTCTGCAAATCCCCCTTGGTGGCTAACCAAAACCCATGAATACCATCTTGCTAAGCTATCCCATCAATCACCCCAACAATGGTCGAGTGGATTAGTGTAAGATCCAAGCAGTCATCCGAAATGAAAGGAACCTAATGCATACATAAGAAGGTTATAACGATCAAATATGACACATACCATGATACCTCAGACCAATTACCTCATGAAGCAAGAGCCCTCTCTGATGCAAGCCCAGGTCGGTAGTGATGGAAGCTGCTACTGCTGGCAGGACAAGTCTAGCTGAGAAGAAGAAAGATGGGCCCTCAAGGGCCATGCTCAAGTCAATCTGATCTCGTACTCCATGTCTGAGATCATGTGGGGCTCGAGACATGATCTCCTAGTTATCCCTAGATATCGGGGATAACACTAGTCAACTGGACTAAAAGAGTATTAAAAGTATTTAAATGATCATCTATTTTCGTACCTTCCTTCATGCGCAAACTGTACAATTGTCTTTTCAAGAAGATCTTGTTCATTAAGAATTTCATCATATACAAGATTTCTAGCTTCATCCATAAACCGGTTGTTGTCTTCTCCTTAACAATGTTGAACAGAACATCATCATCCAAACACAGACATATGGAACTTAGTGTTCTCACATTGATCTCTTCCCACTCTTCATCTGAAATGGTCATGGGTTTCTTTGATTTTCCCAAAAGTGCCTTCACCATGCCTTGTTGCATGAGAAAATCATGCATCTTGACCTTCCATATCTCAAAATTGTTCTTGCCATTGAACTTCTCAATTTCAAACTTGGCACTTTGAGTCTTTTCCATCTCAGACGTTCTCATACTTCTCGACCTATGTTGCTTCAAGTATTACCTCCACTCTTGTTAATCCACCTCTTCACATCCTTGGGCAGCGAGCACCCAGTGCTTGGTGTAGGAGGGAGGAGTCTACTTGATCTTGATCCCACCAGACAAGAGCTTTGCAATCAGCACACCCTTTAAGAGGAGAGACCAACGTCATTTTTGAAATTCCGAAAAAATGCAAGTGTAGCTTTGAATTAGCGCTCCCTTTAAGAGGAGAGACCAGCACTGATGTGAAATTGACTCTTCCCATGAAAAGAGAGACCAGCATTAATGTGAAATCGGCGCTCCCTATGCAAAGAGAGACTAGCGCTGATGTGAAATCGGTGCTCCCTACGCAAAGAGAGACCAACGTTGATGTGAAATTGAAACTCCAGCGAAAAAATGGCATTGTTGGTCCACAACGACACTGCTGCTTCTCCGAATTTGATAACCTAAACACCCTCTCATCATTTTTCGTTTTCAACGGCCTCCAACTCTTCTTTGATACCACTTGTTAAACTTGTTAAATGAGGAATCAACAAGTATCCAATTAAGATGATGAGAAATAATAAATAAAAACAATAACATTCACATACAGACAAATATAACACAAAGATTTACGTGGTAAACCCTTCTTGTAAGGGAAACCTCTACGGGGCAAGGATAATCGGTCTTTGATTATTTTTCAAGGTAGATGAATACAACAACCATCAAGTTCAAGCTTCCAATGGTACAAACAACCATTCGACCTCTCACTCAAATCCACCATTTCCTCTCATTCGACCATGCCTCTATATGGGCTTACATCAATATAAAACAAACTTCATTTGGTTACAAAATTGTTTATCCAATTTAGTGCATACATACCAAATTGGTAGATTTGGTTGAACAAACCACTACAAAATAGGATCCATGAAATCTGCCCATATCCACCAAGTTTAGGAAATTAGTTGGCATATTCAACAATTTTCTCATACATTGTATTTTTTCCTTCACCACAATTTTGCTACATTCAATTTACATATTCAATCATATAAAATGACTTTCAATCAAACACATGTAATCAAACACCTCATAAAGAATATTCAAGAAATCAAGTTGTCAATCAGATTAGCATTCAATGACAAATCTACACGAGCATTAATTCCAATACTCAACACTAATTCAACATTTGGTACTTGCAATAGTTTTCTGTAAGTGTCAAATCAAATCTAAGTTGAAGTGCATTGTAATTGTCAAGTGCATTCTCGGTTGAACTCGACACCCTCCATTTTTTAGTCTAAATTGACATTGGGGCCCATTCTTAAAATTGAAAATTTAGTACATTGATAAAATGGTACTCTCCTATACCTCAAGCAAGGAAGTGTAGTAATGAAATCAAAATGGTTAGTGGTCCATCAAAACCATCAAATACTATTATTGAGTTGAAATGATTGGAGGTTAACCAAAACAATCATATAGATGGTATCAAGTCAAAATGGTTAGTGGCCAACAAAAAAAGACCAGATCCAATAATGAACAATTGAATAATACAAGAATATAAAATATCAAGCTTGGATCTGCTCAACAATATTCTCTCCTTGCACCTTGTTATCTACCATTTTGGCATATCGATATGAGATCAAAATTTGTTAATCCTGTTATCCACCATTTTGTACGGGCTAGATTTCCTGAAGAGCCGCCAGAGAATGAGCAAAAAGTGCTCATACATGTAGAGTTCAGTGATTCAGTAGGCCCTGAAAAAGCCCCTTTTTCCCGCATTTCCACTACTGTAATAAATGTTCTAAGTATGAGAGAATGTAAAAGGTTATTGGCCACCCTTGATCTGGGAGTGGTCACATACTCCGGAGTCTTTTTTCACTTGTTAATTATTTTTGCTCCTTACCTTAGTGAGAAGATTAAATAATTTCTAAGTTTTTTCACTCGGAAAAAGACTTGCTCCAAAGCCGAAGTATGTGTTGACAAGTAGGTCTCGGCATGGAAAATCCAATGTCTAGTGTCAAAATGTATATAAGCTCATACTAGAACATAGTGTCCAAGTTATTTGGAAATTGCAGCTAAGTCTGATAGTTTTTTTTTAGTTTTAGTGAATTAATTAAATTCCCGCAAAATTGGAATTTATTAATTCTGAGTCAATAAGTGTAAAAATATGGCATCAGATGTTGTCAGATGCCATATTTACAGTCATTTTCCAGTCTAGAGCATGATGTAAACCCCTATTTCCCATCTTTCAAGGCAAAACGCGATTATTATTGCTTAAAATGTCAATATTACTCGACAAATGTAGAAAAGGGGCATTTAATTGAACTAGGAACATGCTTTAAAATTTGTTTTTAGGTGTCCCTAGTTGACTAAACATTAAAGTGAGTCAACTAAAAGGGGGAGGTCGACCTAGTGGGATGACATGGATTTTGGGAGGAGTTCCCAATATAGGGACTCGACTCCCATCCTAGGTGGCTCCTCACCTAATCCTCACGCGTCTCTCATGTGGCCCACACTTCTACTCCCAAATCTCTCACCTAAACTCATGCTTCCCCTTAATTCACTTGTACCTCACTCCCTTTCCACTTTACCTACACTCCTTCACTCTACGTAAGCTTCCCTTCAACCCTTACGTAACTCCTTTAAACTCTACGTAAGCTTCCCTTCTACCTACATAACTACCTCTTCACCATACGTCACCCTCCACTCATTTCTAGTCAACTCTACCTATCTCCCTCAACCCTTACGTAAACTCTCCCTTAATCTTAGTACGTATTTCCCTCACCACTCATGAATACCACCATCACTAAGTGCGCCACTCCTCCTCTCACGCACCTACCATCATTTAACCCACGCATCCTCCAAATCCCTAACCCTAGCGCATTCATTGCCTAGGGATATTCACCTCCATCTCTATATAAGAGAGGTTGACCTCTCTCATTGAAGAAGCTTTTTCTGGGGCAGAAAAGCATTGTAATATTTTCAAGTATTGGAATAAAAAAAAAGTCTTTGGAGCAAAATCATGGTGTGGATGTACATGTGTGGTGGCTGTATCTAAATGCAAATGATCTATGAGGTAACTTGTATTGTTTAATGCTTTGATTTGGTGATTAATTGTTAAAGTCTAATAAGGTATGTTTTCATATGATTAGGTAATAAATATCTAGGTTGATTTTTCTTATTGCTTTTACTTACTCCATATATTCCTAAATGCATGTTATATTTTAGGTTAAATCTAACATGTTTTGGTGAGTTATGTATGTAGGGAATGCCATTAACAGTTGTTTGCAGGATTGAAGCATCTAATTGCAGGTTATCCAAGAAGGAGGATTGGCTAATGGTTGCTTCCATTATCATCGCCCAATAGTTCATGAGAGAAAGTGCCCTCTTGTCCATTACCAAGAGAACTCCATAGCCTAAGTTTCCAAGCTCAGACGAAGGCTCAAAAAATTGATAAAAATTTCTCCTTACTTCTTTTTTTTGGTTGCATGTTGGTTTAGAGTAATTCCAAGCTTTATTTTTTACATCTAAAGGCTGCATGCAAGTATTTCCTAGATCTGATTGTAATTTTTTAAAATTTAAAGGTAGATCTAGGTCAAGTTTAAAGCACTTTACTTGGTATTTTTCTTCTAAAGTTTTAAGTCAAGTGGTGCTCTGTTTTAACTGCTTATTCAAGATGGTGGGAGATCTTTAGTTTTCTGTCCTAAAACAGCAAACATAAATCTCCAAAGGGATCCTAAGTTAGGATTGTTCAAAGCCTAAAAAACCCTTAAAAATTTACCTTTTTGCCTTGGAAAATTTTCTGAAAATCTTGATAAAAAAATTTCATTTGTTTAAAAGCTTTTTTCTGTCACTTCTCATCTTATATGTTTGTTGTTTTGTTGCAGAAAAAACATGTCCAAGAGGAGTTTATGCTCATTTTTGGTGGATTTCAAGGTTTCTAGGGACCTTGGGGGTTTTAACTTCGTTTTTTTTCGAAGTTTTCCTCTTCTCTTTTCTTTTGCATTTTCTTTAAAGACCCAAGTTTATAAGGATCCCTCCTTCTTCCAAAGAACTAAAATCTCAAAGAGAATATCAATTCTCTGTTGTAAAAGATAAAGGTGGGCCCTAGTGCCCAGCTTTCTTCTTCCCCTTAGGGAGATGGGTGTCGTGGTTTGTTTTCTTTACGTAAAGTTGTGCATGCTCTAATCTAACAATCAATTACACAAATCAATCAATATCAAACACACTACAAACACTCTAACCAAATGCATGTTAAATCAATGCTTATATCTTCATGCAATCCGACTTAATAAAATCCTCGATCTACACTGCATACGACTCCATTTAAGACACTGGTTAAAACATATTATCTGTCGATCTCTATCTTATGTGAGCAAGTTTCATGCATTGTTAATTCATCTTTCATGTGAGCAGTCTTTACATTTATGTATTTCATCTAACTTTATTTCTCAAGTCTTGCAGATCTTGTATCCTTTTTACAAAACACATGCATGCTTATGGAATGGTATTTCACTTATCTGATGGTTATATATGCATGTTTACGAAGCAAGTACTTTTGATTATTATGATGGTGAATGATACATGTTAGTTGATGTGATTTTATTTCAAGCAATAAAACTCCTAGAATAAAGTTTTCTTTCCTTCTTAGTTTAGAAAGCCTTAGTTTATTTTTATAGGGACGACCCCCCTTGGCTTTGCTAGGAGTTGGCCTAGATGGAGGAGTTGAGGATCAAGTGACAACACCTTGACTCGAGACTTGCCCCAAAGGACACACCAAGTGGATTGAAGTTTTCTTCCACGATAACCCACGTGTGTATTAGGACAACAACATTTTTGGTGTCGTTGCCGGGGATAAACCTTTCTATTCCCGAGACACGACTTTTGTTTTCCTTTTTTCTTTTTGCTTTGTTTGATGCTTCTGGTTTGTTTATAATAAACTTGATCATCTGATGACTCCACTTCAAAAAATAATTTGACAAAGTATTCTGCAAAGAGGAACTCACAGTTTGCTTAGCTTCATCCTTGAACCTGAAGGTGTTTTTGGAGGAGGCTAGCCAAGCTTTCTTCTCAACAGGATCCTTATTAATTTTTGGGTCCCGGTCCATTTCTGTTAGTCTTTTTCTTTTAATAAATCTAGTTTATAAATGGATGATATTTATAAACCTATTGACTTTTCTGCAATAAGTGGCTATCCACATGTGATTCCAGAAAATGCAATTGAAAATTTGCCTTGTTTTCAAAGTAATAATATTGTTGATGCTAGACGTCATGTTAAGAAAGTTTCCCTTTGCTTTAATAAATGGTGTTGTAATGCCTTATATGAACATGTGGGAATGAGGTTGTTTATATTGTCCTTTGATGATGATGATCTTGATTGGTTTACAAAACTTAAGGATAAATAGATTAGAACTTACAAAGAGTTGACTAATGCTTTCATGGAAAAATGGAAGGAGAAGGAACCTCCAATTATAAAGACAGTCAATTCAGATGCTTCACCAGATTTTGATGAGAAATTTGCAGATGTCATCCAGGCCATGAGATTCGCTCATGCAATGCAATAAAAGGACATGGAAGCTCGCCTTGCAGAGGCAGAATCTTGTATCAAGTATTCAGACCCTATAGAGCCAAAGTTTCACAATAAACAAGAAAAGAAGTTTCACTTAGAAATTTCGGAAGATCCTATAGATGAGTCATTAAATGATCATGAGGAAACAAAGGATTTTGAGTTGGAAATGATTGAGTATCCATATAATTCAAATCCCCGCCCTTCTCCCGAGGAACCCATCCCTTTAGAGAAAATTTTCGACAATTGTGATGATCCTGAAATGATCAGTGAAGCAGATTCCTTAATAATTCCTGTCCCAGTTCCAATTTCTCAACCATCAGATGACTTAATGACAACTAATGAGAAATTGGAAGATAACTTCAATTTTTTAACTCCAGATCATTATGAGCAGTGGTTATCCTTCCATCATGACAGTCCAATGAAAATCTTCATAACAAATTTACAAGGCTTACCAAACTTCAAAGTTTGGTGGAATAAAGAAAAATACATGTTTCTTGGGTGGTATATTCCCAAGAAAAACTCCAAGTTAATAAAGCTTGGAAAAGATCTTCAAAGCGTCATCCCAGAAAGGGATTATTTTGACATCTGAGGTCTTGTTTCATCCATGACATGGCTGATTCATGCAGTTTCTACTTCAACCAGTCAGACAGTGGAAGGTTTAAAGCTACCAGTAAGTAGACAATTTTCAAGTCTTCATCAATAATGCTACTTGATGCCATGGGGCATCCTCTGTAGCGTATTTCTAACCCTTTCCTCCACATTTTAAATTTTATTTATGTTCACTTTATTCCTTTTTTATAGTTCATTTTCATTTTACATGTACAATAATTGTGCAATTTCAATTTACACTTGGTCTTCATAAACATGTGTTGTTGATGTTGTTTTAGGCGAGACATTTGTGATGTAGGGACAGATTCTGGATTCTCCCATGCTCTCCCTTTCTATAAAAGGATCAATCACACGTCCCCATATGGAGCCTATGTTATCCACCAGCTTTCACAGGCTGGATTTCCTAAAGAGCCGCCAGAGAATGAGCAAGCAGTGCTCATACATGCAGAGTTCAGTGATTCAGTAGGCCGTGAAAAAGCCTATTTTTCCCGCATTTCCACTACTATAATAAATGTTCTAAGTATGAGAGAATGTAAAAGGCTATTGGCTACCCTTGATCTGGGAGTGGGCACATAATCCAGAGTGTTTTTTCACTTGTTAATTATTTTTTCTCCTTACCTTAGTGAGAAGATTAAATAATTTCTAAGTTTTTTCACTCGGAAAAAGACTTGCTCCAAAGCCAAAGTATGTGTTGACAAGCAGTTCTCGGCATGGAAAATCCAATGTCTAGTGTCAAAATGTATATAAGATCATACTATAACATAGTGTCCAAGTTATTTGGAAATTGCGGCTAAGTCTGATAGTTTTTTTTTTAGTTTTAGTGAATTAATTAAATTTCCGCAAAATTGGAATTTATTAATTCTGAGTCAATAAGTGTAAAAATATGGCATCAGATGTTTTCAGATTCCATATTTATAGTCTTTTTCTAGTCCAGAGCATGATGTAAACCCCTATTTCCCATCTTTCGAGGAAAAAAGCGATTATTATTGCTAAAAATGTCAATATTACTCGAAAAGTGCAGAAAAGGGGCATTTAATTGAACTAGGAACATGCTTTAAAATTTGTTTTTAGGTGTCCCTAGTTGACTAAACATTAAAGTGAGTCAACTAAAAGGGGGAGGTCGACCTAGTGGGATGACATGGCTTTTGGGAGGAGTTCCCAATATAAGGATTCGACTCCCATCCTAGGTGGCTCCTCACCTAATCCTCACACGTCTCTCATGTGGCCCACACTTCTACTTCCAAATCTCTCACCTAAACTGATGCTTCCACTCACCCTCCCCCTTAATTCACTCGTACCTCACTCCCTTTCCACTTTACCTACACTCCTTCACTCTACATAAGCTTCCCTTCAACCCTTACGTAACTCCTTTAAACTTTACGTAAGCTTCCCTTCTACCTACGTAACTCCCTCTTCACCATACGTCACCCTCCACTCACTTCTAGTCAACTCTACCTATCTCCCTCAACCCTTATGTAAAATGTCCCTCAATCTTAGTACGTATTTCCCTCACCACTCACAAATCCCACCATCACTAAGTGTGCCACTCCTCCTCTCACGCACCTACCATCACTTAACCCACGCATCCTCCAAATCCCTAACCCTAGCGCATGCATTGCCTAGGGATCTTCACTTCCATCTCTATATAAGAGAGGTCGACCTCTCTCATTGAAGGAGTTTTTTTTCTGGGGTAGAAAAGCATTGTAATATTTTCAAGTATTGGAATAAAAAAAAAAGTCTTTGGAGCAAAATCATGGTGTGGATGTACATGTGTGGTGGCTGTATCTAAATGCAAATGATCTATGAGGTAACTTGTATTGTTTAATGCTTTGATTTGGTGATTAATTGTTAAAGTCTAATAAGGTATGTTGTCATATGATTAGGTAAGAAATATCTAGGTTAATCTTTCTTATTGCTTTTACTTACTCCATATATTCCTAAATGCATGTTATATTTTAGGTTAAATTTAACATGTTTTGGTGAGTTATTTATGTAGGGAATGCCTTTAACAGTTGTTTACAGGATTGAAGCATCTAATTGCAGGTTGTCCAAGAAGGAGGATTGGCTAATGGTTTCTTCCATTTTCATCGTCCAATAGTTCATGAGAGAAAGCGCCCTCTTCTCCATTACCAAGAGAACTCCATAGCCTAAGTTTCCAAGCTCAGACGAAGGCTCAAAAAATTGATAAAAAATTCTCCTTACTTCTTTCTTTTGGTTGCATGCTGGTTTAGAGTAATTCCGGGCTTTATTTTTTACATATAAAGGCTGCATGCAAGTATTTCCTAGATCTGATTGTAATTTGTTAAAATTTAAAGGTAGATCCAGTCAAGTTTAAAGCACTTTACTTGGTCTTTTTCTTCTAAAGTTTTAAGTCAAGTGGTGCTCTGTTTTAATTGCTTATTCAAGTAGTTGGGAGATCTTTAGTTTGTTGTTCTGAAACAACAAACATAAATCTCCAAAGGGAGCCTAAGTTAGGATTGTTCAAAGCCTAAAAAAGCCTTAAAAATTTACATTTTTTCCTTGGAAAGTTTTTTGAAAATCTTGATAAAAAAATTTCATTTGTTTAAAATCTTTTTTCTGTCACTTCTCATCTTATCTGTTTGTTGTTTTTTTGCAGCAAAAACAGATCCAAGAGGATTTTATGCTCATTTTGGGTGGAGTTCAAGGTTTCCAGGGACCCTGGGGGGTTTTAACTTCGTTTTTTTTCGAAGTTGTCCTCTTCTCTTTTCTTTTGCATTTTCTTTAAAGACCCAAGTTTATAAGGATCCCTCCTTCTTCCAAAGAACTAAAAGCTCAAAGAGAATATCAATTCTCTGTTGTAAAAGGTAATAAAGGTGGGCCCTAGTGCCTAGCTTTCTTCTTCCCCTCAAGGAGATGGGTGTCATGGTTTGTTTTCTTTGCATAAAGTTGTGCATGCTCTAATCTAACAATCAACTACACAAATCAATAAAAATAAAACACACTACAAACACTCTAACCTAATGCATGTTAAATCAATGCTTAGATCTTCATGCAATCCGACTTAATAAAATCCTCGATCTACACTGCATACGACTCCATTTAAGGCACTGGTTAACACATACTATCTGTCGATCTCTGTCTTATGTGAGAAATTTTCATGCATTGTTAATTCATCTTTTATGTGAGCAGTCTTTACATTTATGTATTTCATCTAACTTTATTTCTCAAGTCTTGCAGATATTGTATCCTTTTTACAAAACGCATGCATGCTTATGGAATGGTATTTCACTTATCTGATGGTTATATATGCATGTTTACAAAGCAATTACTTTTGATTATTATGATGGTGAATGATAAATGTTAGTTGATGTGATTTTATTTCAAGCAATAAAACTCCTAGAATAAAGTTTTCTTTCCTTCTTAGTTTAGAAAGCCTTAGTTTATTTTTATAGGGACTACCCCCCTTGGCTTCGCTAGGAGTTGGCCTAGACGAAAGAGTCAAGGATCAGGTGACAACACCTTGACTCGAGACTTTCCCCCAAGCACACACCAAGTGGATTGAAGTTTTCTTCCACGATAACCCAGGTGTGTATTAGGACGACAACAAAGCCAACCTTTGATTGTGAAGTGGTTTTTGAGATATCCAATCTTTATGTAATGTCTCATCGTTGGAACCCATGTTAGAGGATTTTTTTCCATTCTTCATGGATATATAGCCATTGAGTTTCAACCTACACATATTCGGATGAAACCCTAGATGATGATTTGAAGAATAGAGGCCAACTCTGAAATTTCTACAGGCCTTCCTTGGTTTGGTCAAAAGAAAAGACACGTGGGAAATTCGGTAATGCACAAAACGATATTAGAATAGAGAACGCCAAATTTACAGCATGGAAATAACAATGTTTATAGTATCTTAAGTACTTGTACTATTTGTGCCTTCAACTAGAAACCTCCCCTTAGTCTGGAATGGTTACATTAGATCAAAATAAGGTATTTTGAGCTCGGTTTCAAATCTACCTCAACAATCCAATATATCCCATATTGATTCAAAGTCAGAGAAGGGGAAATCCATAATGACTCTTAGAACTATCCTATGATCTCCTAGAAAATGGACCAAACATGCAGCAATTACAACATGAAATAAGAGTAGAATCTCGAACAAGACATGTGCAACGTATCGAGTTACATAGAAATATCACTTTGACTGAGGAAATTATAGAGAAATCTTTGAAGAAATGTGGTGAGCTATGTCTTTGAAAGGTTAATTATATATAGGCATAAGAACACTGAAATAGAGTGGGTATGGTCGATCCATGTGTAGCTGAATGATGGATTAAAATATTAAATTTTGTATGGAGCTGACCTAAATTGATGGAGTTGAACAACTGATTTGTATGGGTCATCAACGCAGGGCCGACCTCATTCTTTGAAATCTAATGCGGAAAATTGGTCGTCCTTAAAAAATTGTGGGTCTTACATGGAGCTTGGGGGCTATTTTTTTAAAGGGATTTTATCATGTCTTTCTTAATCTTTCTTAACATTTGAGGACTTAAACATCATCTTTGGAGGAAAACATGGGTCTTGTGGGATGACTTGGAGATTTGAAAGTTACAGTGTTGGAGGAGTTCGAGGAGTTTGGTGCATGGTTTTTGGGAAAGTTTCCCTATTAAAAGCCATTTTCCCACCTTGGAGGATGTGTGGGGAATTATGATTGTTTATTTTGGGGAGAAATGGGAATGTTGATGTAACGTCCCCATCCTCCCAAGCTGGGCCACATCACACAATCTTAACTTCTGTCACTACGATTTTCTTTATAGTAACCCAAACTCACTACTGGAAAATGTGTTAAGAACCAAATATCAATATAGCATAGAAAAACCTCAGAAAAAGTACTCAATGCCTTGAAAAAGAGATAATTTCAGATAATAAGCTTCTTTGAGGGGGAAACCTCCTTTTACCCCACTTAAATGTTCAAGTACAAGATGATTCAAAATGAAAATGTCTCCTTGGTATATATAGGAGACTAGGAGGTAT
>JASDQU010218397.1:12156-23769 GCA_032191745.1 Picea mariana | reverse complement strand
TAGTCCCTCATACTCTTTTTTTTGGTTGTTCTGCAGTAGTTATGTGTTTTCATTAAAAATTTGAGTGTGATTACATAATACAAATATAGGCTCACTAGAATTTTAGCTTCTAGCTCTCCAGCCTAATATCCACACAGACACTCTGGCCTCAAAATACATATATACAAAATCACTTCAGCCTCAAAATACATATATACAAAGGCACTCTGGCCCAAAATGTCCTCTCTCACCAATCTATAAGTACAATTTCATTTACATTACAATTGGGGTTCGACCTAGGGGTATAACATTCCCCTCCCTCTTATCTATGCATTGTCCTCAGTGCATTATATATACATGTACAATCAAAACTTCAAAAGTCTTCAAAAATATGTGGGAACTCTTCCTGCATAGCATCCTCTTTCTCCCAAGTTTCATCCTCATGACCGTATCAGGTCTATTGGATCTTTACT
The DNA here is from genome assembly GCA_032191745.1 of Picea mariana. Lineage (NCBI taxonomy): Eukaryota > Viridiplantae > Streptophyta > Pinopsida > Pinales > Pinaceae > Picea > Picea mariana. The sequence continues at coordinate 23,317 of JASDQU010218397.1, read as the reverse complement.
ATCCCTATGGATCGATTATGGAGTTCTTGATCTTTTGGGACAATATGCAAACCGGTTGCACTTGAAAGTCGTCTTCTAGCTCCACCTAAATCGCATTCCAATCAATGACATGATTAGCATTAGGTACATACATTTTAAGCAAAGATACATGGAATACATTATGAATACACATCAATGTAGGTAGTGAAAAAATGTATGCAATAGGACCAATCCTCTCCAGGATTTCAAATGGTCCACAATATCTTGCTACAATCTTTGAACAGTTTCCCGACTTCAAGTAACTTCTCTTGGCCTTTAATTTCAAGAACACATGGTCACCCAATTTAAACTCTTTGTGAGTTCTGTCTTTATCAACATAACTTTTCTGTCTGTCTTGGGTAGCCTTTAAATTCAGTTTTATCTTCACCATCTGTTCCTCCATTTCCCTGAGCAATTCTGGCCCAACCAATGCTCTATCTGTTGGGTTGTCCCAACTCACTGGTGTGTTTCATTTTATTCCATAAAGTGTCTTAAATGAATTCATCTTTAGATATGCTTGATACCCTTTGTTATAACAAAACTCAACCAAATGAAAATAATATTTCAATTTCGATGGTTTGTCCATTACATACATTCTTAGCATATCCTCTATCACTTGATTGACCCTTGTTTTTTTCCCATCTGACTCCGAATGATAGGTTGTGCTAAAGTTAATATTTGTCTCAAATCCCGTGAATAATCCTTTCCAAAAATTTGATGTAAATTTGGGATCTATGTTAGATACAATTGCCTTGGGTACACCATGTAGCCTAGAAATTTCCCTCATATAAATATTAGCAATGTTGGTTTCCTTGTGAGTGAGATTTACTGGAATAAAATGGGAAACTTTAATAAGCTCATCCACCATTACCATGATGGAATCATGCTGCTTGGTTGTTCTGGGAAACTTAGTGATGAAATCCATAGTTACAACTTCCTATTTCCACTCATGAATGGGAAATGGTTACATAGCAAGTCACTTGGGTGTTTGTGCTCATCCTGAACTTTTTGAGATTCCAAACAGCTGGCAGTAGAGTCAACCACCTCATTCTTCATACCTGGCTAATAATATTGTTTCATGACAACTGCAATTATCTTTTGTTAGCCTAGGTGCCCAACATAAAGCACATTGTGCATTTATTTTAATAACTGATTTTTCAACTACTGAAAATTTGGCATATAAAATATCCCCCTGTACATGAGGATTCCATCCTCTTTTAACTCAAAATCTTCAATTTTTTGTTTCAAAATACCTTGTTGTAATTTTGTCTTTATTTCCACATAGTGTTGATCTGATTTTGTAGCCTCTAAAATTTTGTCTTTCAAATCTGATTTGTACATGCTAATGGTTGCAACATGCATCTCATGCACTCTCCTATTGAGTGCATCAACCACCTTGTTATCTTTACCCTTGATATGCTTTATATCAAAGTCATACTCACTAAGGAATTCTAACCATCTGTTTTTCCTAGCATTTAGAGTTGTCTTTCAAAACAAATATTTCATACCACTGTGGTCTATGCTCAACTCAAATCTTCTTCCCATGAGGTAGTGCCTCCACATCTTCAAGGCATGCACTATGGTTATAAATTCTAAATCATGAGTAGCATAATGCCTTTCATGATCTTTTAATTTACTTGATTCGTATCATACCACATGCCCATTCTGGCTAAGGACTCCACCAAGTTCTTATTTGCATGCATCCGTGCACACAACAAAATATTCATTAGGATCAAAGATTCTCAAGATTGGTGCATTTGTCAATAAATATTTAAAGTGTTGAAAACTTCTTTCACAGTCAGGTTTCCACTCGAATTTGATGCCCTTCTTTTGAAAAAATGTGATTGGATGTGCAATCTTCGAGAACCCCTAAATGAATCTTCTATAGCAACCTGCAAGTCCCATGATTGATCTCACTTCCAAGACATTCCTTGGTGTTGGTCATCCTTCGATGGCTCTTATATTTTCTGAATCTACTACTATCCCTTGCTCTAAAATAATATGCCCCAAGTAATGTATCTACCTATGGTAGAATGAGTACTTTCTCTCATTTGCATATAGTTGATGTTCTCTCAATACTTGTAGCACCATCCTCGAGTGTTGTTCATGCTCTTCTTCAAACTTGGAGTACATAAGAATGCCATCCAATAATACAATGACAAACTTATTCAAGTAATCTATGAAAACATCATCCATTAAACACATGAAGACAGTTGATGCATTTGACAACCCAAAAGGAACCATTGTAAACTCATAATGGCCATACATCATTTTGAAGGTTGTCTTGTCGATATATTATTCTTTAATTCTCACCTGGTGATATCCAAAGCTGAGGCCAATCTTGGATAATATATTTGCATCCTTCATCTAATCAAAGAGGTCATCTATCATTGGCAAAGGAAACTTTTTCTTCATAGTTACATTATTCAGTTGCATGAAATTAATACAAAGCCTCAAGGTACCATCCTTCTTTTTCAGAAATTACATTCATGCACCCCAAGGTGACACACTTGGGCATATATACCCCTTCTTCAAAATCTCTTCAAGCTATATTTGCAACTCCTTCAACTCTATTGTACTCATCCTATAAGGAGTCTTGGATACTTGGGTTGCTTCAAGCATCATGTTGATTGAGAAATCAATATCTCTCTTGGGTTGTAACCCATGAATTTCTCTAAATACATTTTAAAACTCTTTTAGGATTGCGTAGTATTCAATATTTGACACTTTATCCTTAGGTGTCTCTTCCATATGTTCTGCAAATAATTGGCATCATTTCCTGAAGCTTTTCTTCAATTGCAAGGCTGAAACTTCTTTGATAGTTACAACCCTTGGAATACCTTGTACCGATTTCAAGTTTCCTTCCTCATCCAAGCAAGTAAAAGCCTTATTATAATAGTCTAGGACAACATGATCCATTTCCAATAAATCCATACCAATTAGGAAATTGTATGAGCCCAAAGGTATGACAACCAAATCTTCCCTTGTGCTCAGTCCATTAATGTCCATTGGACATGCCTTAACCATCTCATTAATTTTCCTTTTAGCTCTTGTAGCTAGCTGCACCAACCAAGGTTTCCCAAGATTTATTTTTGGCAATTGAAATCTTTCCACCATCTTAGGATCTAGATAACTATGACTATCTCCTAAATCAATTAAAATAACAATGAGTTGATTGTTGATATTACCTTCCACTTCAATCATATGTGACTGAAACTCAGCTTGCTTGTTATCCAGGGTTGCGTATATCCTATGTACATTTATTCCCATGTCATCCATTGTATCAGTTTGTTGTACATTGTGAACAGTCCTCAAATTTTCACCTCTGTGAGGGAAATCTATGTACATATGATCTCCCTCACAACCCCAACATTTCATAGGTTGTTTTCTTGGTCTTTTCCCCACTGTTTCTGTCATTATGGAATCTTTAGAAGCTAGTTTTCCCTGAGTATTGTTTTTGAAGAATGGTGGCTTGTTCCTCTTCTTCCTCTGCTCCATCTTGCTTCTCTTCTTGTCTTCCCAAGACTTTTGGAAAGTTGGTATTCCTCTATGTTTATCATAGAGGCATTTAGCTCTCCTTATGGTTTCCTCCAATGTATTTGATCATCATATTGTATCTTATAACTAATAAATGATGGCATCCCACTCAAATACCTCTCAATCTTAACATATCCATCCTTGATGAAAGAAACATATTTCAACAGCTCTAAAAATCTCCTTTCATAATCCTCTATGGTCATATTTCCAAGCTTGAGTTCAAATAACCCCTTCATTTTCTTATCATAGTAATGTTTGGTTAAGTATTTCTTTTGAAAACACTGCTTAAACTCCCTCTAAGTAACCTTCTTATCATCAATGTGTTTCACTTGCACAAAATGGTCCCACCACATCGATGATTTTCCCTTGCGCTGGTAGATGGAAATTATTCTTTCTACTTGTGAAGAGTAATTATACAACTGAAAGTACTTCCTCATGCCCAACAACCAGGTATTTGCATCCTCATCCTTCTTGTTCTCACCATAAAAGGTAGGAGGATTGATCTTATTTATTTCTTCTTGTAGCTCATCCACCCCAGACCTCCTCTTATGATTTCTAATAGGAGATGGGTTTGAACTACTATGTGATCTCCTAGATGAATTCATTGGAGAGTGATGGTGATGCCTATCAACACTTCTTGTTTTTCTTCTCTCATCATGAGACTTGCGATTCCTTTATTTTCTTGACTTGGTATCCTTATCCATATTCTTCTCTATTTTGTCCAAGATCTGTAGTAACTTGATGCTGAAGCTGTCTTGTTGCTCCTTGGATTTCATAATCCTATCATTATTAGCTTTATAACTTTGGACATCCTTTTTCAAACTTTTTATGGTCTCCACCAAGTTCATTCTTTCCTCATTTCCTTCTTCGTGTCCATTTGAATTTGTACTCTCATTACTCATATTGACATACATCCCTCTGACCTCATGTTAGTGTTGTAGGTTCTTTGTGCATCTTCCATGCTTCCGATCTCTGTGTTGAACTTGTTCTGATCAAATTGTTGTTAAGTCTGCAAAACGTGTAGGCAATAAGATTTGATAGACTAAATAATTTATAAAATCTATAAAGACTATGCACAATTATGTTCCACGAGCGTATCAGAATCCTTTCTTTTTAATCCTTGTGAATTTAAATACACAATTAAAAATTTTGGGTGAATTTATGGACTCCTCTATCCAATACCTTTCCAATGACTGTTTCCTTTCTCAATTCTGAGTTTTGAGCAAAAAGTTATGATCATTTGAATTTACGCAAAAACTCCTTCAACCAGGTGCAAATTTTAATTATGCTTATGCATCCTTGCACCTACTCCTTTGGAAATTTTATAGGACCTCAACTGGGTGTTTTCATGGCCATATTTTGTACAATCTTTCCAAGTTTCACCTTCATTTGTGTTCCAGGATACTAGATACAACCTGTTGAAGTTTCATGTCCATTTATATTTTTAGGATTGAATGCTACAGGTGCCTTCCACCTTCTCCTGTTAATTTTATCTGCCATGAATATTAATTTATCTCCATGGCTTCCTTCTATGGCTCAATATATTTCTGTAGACTACTCTTGTGATCCAGTCTGATTTCAGAGCAAGAAGTTATGGCCCTCATAAGTTAATTGGGTCTCAAATTTACCTTGCACTATTTGGCTTGCAACTTCATCATACTAGCTTTGTTTGATGAACAATTTACACCGTTATAAATATATCTTCAAGATATATTATTTTATATGCAAAAGTTGTATGTCACTTACATTTTCATACGAGTTTAGCTACTCAAAAATGTCATTTAGGCCTCCGAAAATGACCTACAAGTTGAACACCTGGAAATCATTGTTAATTTTCTAGTAATTTTCACTCTTTTATGTAAATTTTGGCTGCAATTTGATGACTGGGGTGATAAAGTGGCACCCGAGCCCACCTAACACCTTGAAGTGGCACCATGTCAGCCCCTACACTTCCAATATTTCCCTGTCAGCCTATATCGTCTTCATTACCTCTATTAGCATGCATTACTTTAACTCTATAGGAAACATTTGCTTTAGTTTTAAAGCCCCCACAACCTAAATGCCCTGTGGAAATATTTTATTCGGTCGCGGTGATGGGTGGGACCCATCCCACACCCATTCTAATTGACGCGTGAATTTGCACGCCACATATATCGGACGATAGAGGATCGAAGGGCGCATGTAGTGATCATCAATCATTAATAGAGGGGGGAGGGGTTGTGAAACATAACCATGGTTTAGGCCTTGGTGATGTGTTGCACATCGGTGCATTGTGGTACCCCCATCCTATGTTTAACGTAACCCCACAAGACCACCCTGCAATTTGGTTCTGTGGGCCTAGGTTCCGGGATCCGTCAGGTAGGAAGGAACTTGCCACCTCCACCACTGTGCCACCATGTACCTTCCACCTATATCATTGTGCCACCCTATACCTTCCACTATAGAAGTACACTTCACTACTCTTCTACGTCAGATGACACATGGCTCCCACGTCACACTAACATCAACATACGAAAAATATCCCAATTTTTCCAATTTTCAAAAATTTCTCAATTTGCCCAAAATGCCCAATTTCAAAAATATTCCTAGGAACTCCTTTGAAGCTTTGTATTTAATCTTGATATGGCCAATTTCAGCCATGTACATATAAATTCGAGCCCTACTCTTAAAATTCAACTCCTCCCTATCGAATTTCTTTTAATTTCATTACAAAAATTGAGGCTTTTTGCCCAATTTCACCCAATTTTGCCATGGGCGTCATGGTTGCACTGTAAATTCCAAATTTGACCGCCTACGAGCTTGAATTTTCCCCAATTAGAAATAGAAAATAATTATTTCTAATTCTCGAGCTCTTTTTGATCAAATTTCCCTTGAAATTTCTCAATTTCACTGCAATATTTTCCTCAAACATATTGTCGAGATCCACTGCAAATTAATTTCATGTGAATTTCCACTTCAACACTCTGTTAATTCAACCCATTAAATCTCAGTTTCAAAACTGGATCTCTGATACCACATTGTAGCATCCCCAACCTCGAGCTGGGAAATGCCACACGAAATTTCCAACTCTGATGCCGATTTAATTCATGAAAATGCTTTGCATATGCACAAAACTATGCAGAATAATAACAATATACAAATACAACATTAAATAGGAAAACCCCATAACATAAATAGATAAATACGCACACATTAATTAAAACAGGAACATAAAAGACACTTATCTTTTATAAAATGTCACCAACCGTGTGCAAACCTCAAACTTTCCTCCCAACCTTAGACTTTGCTACTCATAAACTCAGCAGTAGATCACCCCCGAGCTTGGGCTAAGACTCCACCTGGGCAAGGAAACCTAAATTAGGATAAGGTCTCTCAACAACAAAACAAACCAGACTAAGGTTCCAACCCTAGCAAACAACCTACAGTCCCTCATTCCCCATGTGTTTGTCCCACCCCAGAAAGTGTGCCCCTTTTTTTCTAAACAGTCATTCGGCTACCCCACTTCCCTTTAGGGGCTTCAAAAATAGGTTGGACGGGAAATATCAGAGCCCTGTAGTTGTAGCTTGGCACCTTGTGAAAACAATTCCCAACAATTCTCTCTCCTAGAGAGAATGCTCACGAGCCTGACAACCCGCCTCTTCAGCCCAATTCCCGAGTCACTAGTTGCCACAAATCCCAAGCTTTCCATTATAAAAGTATGGTGATGGTAGTAGGATAATATGTATGACATGAGAGTAGTGAAGGTGAGAATGATGAAGGAATGATAGGAAAATGAGGTAAAGTTCCCCAAACTTATGTGCATGTTCTCAACTTGACACTTGTTATGTTGGGAATTACATGGACCCCCCCACATGGTGATATGTTCCTCAACTTAGGGACTTAGGAGTATATATATATACTCTTAAAATTTACACTTTAGGAATATTAATAAAATGTTCCTTTGGGATTAAGCCCCCTTAGCTTAGCCCCTTTATTAGACTCTTAGCCCCCCCTTCTTATTTATGAAAGAAAATCTTATGGTTATAAAGGAGTACTCTTTGAATCTGGGAAAGCGTGATCAAACCACAACCATATAACAACTGTAATTTTTCTTCCAAATCTTGGATTGATTTAATAATCAAACCCTTACAATGTCCAAAGGTTTTTTTTTTTTATCTCTTCCTTTGTTAAGCTGCATTTATTGAGGAGAAATTCCATAAGAACACCCCTCTCTAGTGGATTTGTGGATGGGGTTGTTGTTTGGACACAGAAACGGGAAAATTTTGTGATGGGTTTTACATTGAGTATAAACTAAGGAAGTAGTGAAATTGCCATGGACAGTGAAAGATATGATATTGGGACTTCTTCCATTATCAATGGTTTCCATGACAATTGAAGAGACATCCTCACCTACAATAAAAATCTTTTGTAGGACTAATCTATTTGAAAGAGATAAATGATTAACTCGAGTGATTGAATGCTCACGAATTCGTAATGGTTTTTCATGATGATAAACAAAAGGGGTTGTCTAAAGGTTTTATGTTTTGATCATTTTCCTTGGAATTGGGCCTCATAACTTTGGACATTTATTTATTTTTATTTAAATTGAATTTCTGAAGTACATAAATTTGGATGAAATCAAATTTTATTATTATTTAAATTGCATTTCTAAATATATTAATGGATTCAGGGTGCTGTAAAACAGGGCACTCCAATTTATTAAATCCAACAATTTCTAACTAGATTTCAAACAAAATTAAACAATAAAAAATATAGGAGAAAAGAGCCATAAAATAGAATGGTTAAAAAAACATATATTAAAGTAATTAATTATGTATAAATTAATATTATTATTAAAAGTTAATATTATTAAAGTAATTAATTATATATAAATTAGTATTTGTATAGTTAAATTTGAGAAATCTCAAATTTAATTATATATCTATCTTAATTTATATAGCATTAATTTATTTATATTAATAATTTATAACCACTATAAATTTTGAAATAATTAAAGAATTATAAAATTGAGAATACAGTTCCGAACAATATTGTATTCAGTTATTAATATTCATTATTAAATCTGTAAATGGCTTTTATTCATCATCAAAACTACACATGGCTTTTAAAAGCTACACAAATCCATGGTTTCACTTTTATGTAATTTATAAATTTAAAATTACAGTTTCATTAAAAAAAAATTAAATTAAAAAAATGTAATATTATAATTTCATTAATTTTTAAAATTTCAAAAAATTAATATTATAATTTCCAAAAAAAATAAATTTCAAATTTTCTAAAAATTAACATTATAATTTCCAAAAAAAATTTAAATTTAAATTTTTCAAAACAAAATTTAAAGAAACATTTATTTTGGCCAAAGTGAAAGAGGAAAAATATTAACCTAACAATAATAAAATCAAAGAAACCAATGCGTAAACAAGATCTATATTAAAATAGATATATAATAGTTTTGATTACATTCTATAATTTGTTATAACTTGATATTCATTATTATTAATTAAATATGAAAAAAACAATATAAAAATAAAAATAAAAAATATTAAACATTTGTATAGAATTATTTATAATTGAATGAATACAATTATGATACCATATTGGAGCATTCTGAGTCACCTACTGCTGGGCTATGCCACGAAAAAATTTCAAACTGTATATAAAATTAAAATATACAAATATTCTACAAATACATAGATTCATATAGAATAATAATAGAAATACACACGAAAAACCTATAAAAACAAATACAGAAATAATGATGCAGCATATAATTTGACACACAATTGACATGTATGTTTGATAAAAAGACCATCGACTGTGTGCAAACCTTCCACGTTCCTCCCAGCCTTAGACCACACTGCTCAGAACTCTCAACAGTGGATCACCCCCGAGCTGGGACTAAACTCCAACCGGGTAAATGAATTCTTAACCTGGCTGATGTATCTTAGAAAACATGAAAAACTTCATCACATGTGCCAAATCGAACTAAAAGCCTACAATATTTCATTCCTCACATGCCTATACCACCCGAGGAAATGTTCCCCTTCTCTGCTCAACAGTCCTTCAGCTGCCCCATTTCCTTTTCGGGGCTTCAACGACAGGCTGGAAAGGGAGTCTCAGAGCCCTGTAGCTGCAGTCTGGCACCTTCGGGAGATCAATTCCCAACAATTATGTCACCTGGAGGGAACTTCCCATGGACCTGACAACCCACCTCTTCAATATCCCACGGGACTGACAACCTGCTTCTTCAGTCCAACGCTTAAGTTAACTAGGTACAGGTACAAGTACATGTACAGTACTGGTTCGAGTAAGGTACATGTACGTTTCTAGTGACAGAAAATTATGGAGGACGGCTGAAATTCGTGAGTGAAAGAATGTAGGAATGGTGAAATGATTGAAAATGCGCTAAGTCCAAACTCTATGTATGCATGTTTTCAACTTGACACTTGTCATGTTGAGAGCTACTTGGCCCACTTGTCCCCATCCTTAGAACTTAGGATAAAATAATTATCCATACTTTATACTTTAAGGAATATTAATATAATATTCCTTTTTGGCTTAAGCTCCCTAGCTTAGCCCCTAATCCTTAACTTTTATCCCCCCTTTCCCTAACTAGTGGAGTTTAGTCCCCCATACTCTTTTACATGGTTGGTCTGTCGTAGTGATGTGTTTTTCATTAATATTTGCATGTGAATACATTTACATTTACATCATAGATATATTGTCCTTTCTTCATCCTGACTCACCAACCTAAGTACATTTGTATTTACATTTACAGTTGTGGTTTGGCCTAGGGGTATTACATTCCCCTCCCCCTTATTTATGCATTGTCCTCGGTCCAATATATACACATATACCACCAAAATTTCAAAAATCCTCAAAAATATGTGGGTATTCTACCTGCATAGCATCCTCGTGCTCCAAAGTTTCATCTTCAAGACCATACCAGATCCATTGGACCTTTACTACGTCTATGGCTCGATTCTCGGAGCTGCTTGATCTTCTGGTCCTGTGTGCACACCAAATGCACTTAAAATGCACCTTCTTTCTCCACCCGAATCACATTCCAATCAATGACATGATTAACATCAAATATATACTTTTTGAGCAATGATACATGGAATACATTATGAATAGACATTGGTGTAGGAAAGACAAACATGTATGCTACAAACCCAATCCTCTCCAGGATTTTAAACGACCCACAATAACGAGCTGCCAACTTTGAACAATTTCCCAACTTTAGGAAACTTTCGTTGGCCTTCACTTTCAAGAATACATGGTCACCCACTTTAAATTCCCTGTGATTTCTTCCCTTATCAACATAGCTAAATAATTGAATGAATATGATTATAACTTGAGATCCATTATTATTAATTAAATATGGAAACAAATTGATATAAAAATAAAATAAAAAGCATTAAACATTAGTATATAATTATTTATAATTGGATGAATACAGTTTGGGATATTATCATTGTTAGGGAGTGTAGTGAACCACCAACTAAGAGTAGAAGTATACTTAAATATTGTTATTCGATATTTTTTTTTGTGACTCCTCCTTTTCCTTTGTTAGTTACTATTGGGAGAAGGCAAGGTGGTCATG
>JASDQU010218396.1:6253-18056 GCA_032191745.1 Picea mariana | reverse complement strand
ATCTCAATTAGCTCAAGGAGAGGAGTTTGAGGGAACACCAATAGTCATAGTAGAAATAAAATGAAATGAAAATATGTAGTTAAGTTTTGTAAAGTTGAAATTTATTTTGGTAGTTATAAGAATATGGTCACAATAGAAATGGTAGAGAAGTTGGGGCTAGCATGAGATGATCCCCGTCAACCATATAGGTTGCATTAGTTCTATAAAGAATATCAAGCGATGATAACAAACCAACATAGAGTGTCATTCCATATAGGTGAATACACAGATGAAATGTTTTGCAATTCATTCACATGGATGTTTTTCAATTGTTGTTGGGAAGAGCATTGTAGTTTGACAATAGAACAATCCATGATGGAAGAAAAAACATGTGTACCATCATAACAAGAATAACAAGAGAATTCATATATTTCCTTTTCAATTGAAGATAAAAGTGAAGTGTTAATGGTGATGACAAAGAGTTCATGAGAACCATTAAGAAGACAAAGGAATGTTATGTTGGGGTGCACAGAAAAGTTGCTAGAGTTGAGACATTTGATAATGAGGCTAGAAGTTCTAAGAAGAATGAAGTTCTAGAGAGGTCAAATATTTGGTGGGAGTGTATGTAGATATTGCAAAAGATGTTGAACTAGGAGGATTTCCATGTAAATAAAATATCCCACAAAAGGTTGACTTGATTTTGGGAATGACATTACCTAATCAAGTTGTACCAAATGATCAATATGGGCGAATAGCCCATATTGATTAATATTGCTGAGGTCTGAACTATGTATTATGTACATTGAAATAATTATTAAAATTATAATTGTTGGCTTTGATATGTGAGGGATGGTAACGATGGGGGCTATGATTCCACAAAAGAGGGGGGTCCAAGGAGAAACCCGTGTCATTTTTCCTAAGTTAATGTGTCATTTGTTGATATTATGGTAGCTTCGGGAGGTATCAACCTCGATTGTGACCTTTGAAAAGATTATAATATTTTGGAAGCAAGAAAAAAGGTGAATGTAACCCTAGAAGAGATGTTGGCTAAGAGAGATAATTAATATGAATTAATTAGTACCCAGAATGAGAAGTCGGCCCAGGCAGTCTACCAGAACTAGTATAAATACAGGGCACCAGTCTTCACTTTACACACAACTCTCAGAATCGTAGAGAGACACTTGTGCGCATTGCAGTTGTGCAGTCTTGTGCACAAGTCCTAGAGAAGGTGCTGCCGCAAGTTATGAAGTCTATAGTTTCTATCTTTTTGGGTTGGACTCTTTGATCAGATTTGGTTACTTCTTGCTTGGTGAATTATCCTTGATTGGATATTGATTTTCTACCAGGATTATTCTCTCCGTCAAGGTCAAGGTGCTCGGGGGTGGCTTCGGCCTATGGTTGGGTGACAATAATGATATTATCTATGGTTAAACGAGCACATTCTAACAGGTTACGGTCCCACACCTCCTTCATTCAGTCTAACCGCTAAAAGGAAGCATAGCCATAATGATAATAAGCTTGTTGATAAACTATCGCTAGGGTTTTCTAGCAGGAGAAGTTACCAAAGCACTACTGCTAAGGTTACTAGCAGGTGTAGTTGCATAAACCCTAAAACCCTGATCCAACACCTTATGATGGAACATCTCTCTCAAGAAGAAGGTATTCAAGTGTGCCTTATTCCAACGCACCTCTTGGCACTCTTAGAAGGCAGAAACGTCAAAGTTGAAATTTTGGATGAAAGCGTGACCAGTCACCAGTCAACCGAAGTCATGAATGAAAAGACTAGTCATCTACACTACTCAGTACTCACAGGAACGATTGAAGATGACATGTGGATAATTGACAGTGGAGCTTCTAGGAATGTGAAGGGAGATCAAGATAGACTCTCCATAAGGTATATCTTGGAGACAAAATCACTTACCCAGTCGAAGGAATTGGATAAGCCTCCGTCAAGTTGAAAACATGTAACAATGTTCATTTGAGCAATGTCTTATATGTACCTGGTTTAGAAAAGAATCTTGTATCCATATCTTTCCTAGAAGAAAAAGGAAACATAATAGATTTCGTAGATGGAAAAGTGTTGTCTTGGCATAAAGACTCCAACATAGAGAATGCTAGGGTTATTGGAACCCGTGAAGGAAATCTATATTGACTACTAGAACAAAATGATGAAGCTCTTGTACATGATGAAGTCAATCCCAATGAACTTTGGCACATAAGGTACGCTCATATTAACTATCAAGCATTACCTTTTCTAAAAAATATGGTTGAAGGAATACCAGAATTATAGTCTACACATGAAGAAATTTGCAAAGGATGCGCTCTTGGAAAGAATATCAAGAAACCATTCCCAAGTAACAACAATAGATCTAAGGAGATTCTATATCTAATACATTCAGATGTTTTCGGTCCGATGCCAGTCAAATCTCTAGGAGTTTCTCTTTACTACATAATCTTCATAGATGATTACTCAAGAAAGACTTGGTTATATCTCTTGAATACAAAGGATGGAGTATTCAACAAGTTTCAAGAATTCAAAGAAGAGATAGAGAACCTCACAAACAAGAAAATCAAGACCTTGAGAACAGATAATGGAGGAGAATACACATCCAAGGAATTCATTTCCTTTTGCAAATCGACAGGGATTAGGAGGGAGTTGATTGTTCCTCATAATCCTCAACAAAATGGTGTAGCAGAAAGGAAGAACATATCTATTGAAGAAACTGTGAAGGCGTTACTAAACGATCAAGGTTTATCTATGTTTTTATGGGGAGAAGCAACCATGATAGCAATATATGTTCATAACAGAAGTCCTCACCGCATATTGAAAGATATGACTCCAGAAGAAGCCTTCTCAGAAAAGAAACCTAATGTGGAAAACTTAAGAATCTTTGGATGCCCGGTTTACTTTCACATTCCCAAAGACAAAAGGAATAAATTACAACCCTCAGAAAATAAGGGCATATTCATGGGATATAGTGAATCATCCAAATCCTATAGAATATATATCCTAAAACAACATAAGATTGAAGTCAGCAGAGACGTGACCTTCTGAAAAGATGGCTTTCAAGAAATCCATAGAAGAAATTATAGAAGAAGAAGAGTGTGAAGAGCCTATTGAATAAGGCACATGTCTTCCAGAAAATCAAAATGAAGAAAAAGAACAACTTGATCATCCGTTGCAACCATGTGAGACCATTGATTCAGACATTGTACCTAAGACTAAGAAATGAAGAGCTTGGATTGAAGATACCCTATAAGAAGCAGAAAGACTCAAGGCCCTAAGTGGGACCTTTAGAAAAAGTAAGAAGCCCAAAAGATTCTCCAGCTATGCAGCATGTATGACAAAGATTCTAGACAAAGAACCTACCATGTTTGAAGAGACAATTCAGAAGAAACAATGGAAAGAAGCCATGACAGAAGAACACCAGTCCATCATGAAAAATGATGTATGGGAAATTGTTCCTAGACCTAAAGAAAAATCAGTAGTAACATCAAAATGGGTATATAAGGTCAAACATGCAGCAAACAGAAGCGTGGAGAAATATAAAGAAAGGTTCATAGCCAGAGGGTTCTCCCAGAAGGAGGGAGAAGACTATGACGAAACATTTTCTCCGGTTGCCAAATATACTTCCATTATAGATATCATGTCTCTTGTTGCTTCCATGGGATGGATTTTACATTAGATGGATGTAAAGACAACTTTCCTCAATGGAGAAATCGAAGAGGAAGTATACATTGAACAAACTCAAGGGTTTGAAGTACATTCCATAGACACTCATGTTTGTAGACTAAAGAAAGATTTATATGGACTCAAGAAAGCTACAAGAGCTTGGTATGCCAGAATAGACAACTACCTAATGATACTTGGTTTCTCCAAAAGTCATGCAGATCCAAATATTTACTACAAAGTCGTGAACAATGCACCTATGATTCTACTGCTATATGTCGACGATCTATTCCTAACAGGTAAAGAGTCTCTCATCATCCAGTGCAAAAAGGAACTAGATTCTAAGTTTGATATGAAAGATCTTGGTCTCATGCATTATTACTTGGGACTAGAAGTATNAAACAAAACTAGCTTATGATTTCGATATGAAATATCTTGGTCTCATGCATTATTACTTGGGATTAGAAGTATGGCAGAAGCATGGTGAAGTATTCCTTGGACAAGGAAAGTGTGTAGTAAAGATTCTTCAGAAGTTTGGAATGATGGATTGCAAATACATGGACACTCCTATGACCACAGATATAAGAAAAGTAAGAGACTCGGATTCTGATCCAGTAGACCTGTCCCTATATCAACAATTGATTGGTTCATTGATGTATTTAGTAAATACTCAACCAGACATTTTCTTTGCCTTAAACAAACTAAGCCAGTTCCAAGTGGAACCCAAACATGAGCATTGGATAGCTGAAAATCATGTTCTAAGATATATTTGTGGGACACTAAACTATGGTTTAATATATACCACATCCAGTGATATACAACTTCATGGATTCACAAATTCAGATTGGGTAGGTGGTGCAGAGGACAAAAGGAGTACTTCAGGGATGTGCTTCAGCTTGGGCTCCACGATGATATCTTGGGGTAGTAGGAAACAGAATTTTGTCACACTCAAAACAACAAAAGAAGAATATATCACATCATGTGAGGCATGTACAAAAGAAATATGGATGAGAAAGATGATTTCTGGATTATTTGATCAAGTTCCAAATTCGACCATAATACACTGTGACAATTAGATTTGTATAAGGATGTCATAACACCTAGTGTTTCATGAATGGTCGAAACACATTGAGATCAAATACTACTTTATTCAAGATAAATTCTAGGAAGGAGAAGTGAAGCTTCAGTATATCCCCATAGATGAGCAGACAACAGATATCTTGAAAAAACCTCTGTCTAGAATAAAGTTTTCATATTTACGATACAAATTGGGGATTGTGGAAATAAATCCCTTAGATGAAAGGGAGGAGATGGATCTCTAGGTTGGGAGGGAGCATTGACATATCATAGATTTATGGATAGTCATTTTCGTCTTTGAAAAATGGTCCAGGATGGGCAGTTCCTTTCTAGTTCAGAAAGTGGTTTGAGATTTCTGACGGGCATGCATTTTCCGATTCAGAAAATGGTCCAGATTGAACAATCATTTTTGTAATGAGAATGGTTTGATGGATTGTTGATGTACCATAGACAACAATTCCACTTGTGGCCAGTGTGGGGGAATGGTCTAGGGTAGTCTTTATTCTTAACGGTCACTATTAGTAGTGGTCAAGAAGACTGGTATGCCTTTTTGGACAGCCATTCTTTCGAATCTCACAATTGTGAGCAGTTTCGAAGAATGGTTCATTTTGGAGGTTGGTGCAGGATAGTCATTTCCTTAGGAAATGGTCTGGAAAATCATTCCCTAGGGCAGATTCATTCTCTCCATGTTGCACTTTGTTTAGTGCCAGAGGAATGGCCTAGATAGGTGAATGGTCTAGGTTTAGCAATCAAGGACAGGCATTCCCTAGGGCAAACTCATTCTCTCCAGGTTACACTTTGTTTAGTGCCAGAGGAATGGCCCGGATAGGTGAATGGTCCAGGCTAAAAGACCATGACATTTATTCTTCCTTGCTTGAGAAGAATAGTCCAGATATCCCATCATTGATTTTCTACTCTCTGAGGGCAGATTCTCTTCCATATCTCACAAATGTGAGTGGAAGAATGGACCAGATGACTCAGTTTATATAATAATATTGTTTATGTGCAGGTTGATATCAGATGATATGATTACTAAGGAGACTGTATGTCTCCAGAAAATAGAGGTATGCTAATGTGGTGGACATGTTCCATTGTTTGTGACTATGTGTCACAAATTGAGTAGTTGTGTACTACTATGGATAGACACAGTTGTGTTCTATCAGTTGACATTGTAATAGTTGTCATGGACATTGTACAGTTGGATAATAATGGCGTTGCTCATTATTTAATTATCCTATATGGATATAATGATGTTACCAGTTGAATGGTTTATTTGTGCTCAAGACCCTTATCCATTATACCTCCATAGATAGGAGGGAGTGTTGATATTATGGTAGTTGTGGGAGGTATTAACCTCCATTTGTGACCTATGACAAGATTAGAATATTTTGGAAGAAAGAAAATATTTTGATATAACCCAAGAAGAGAAGTCGGCTAAGGAAATATTATATGCTAAATAATTAGCACCCAGAATGAGAAGTTGGCCTAGGAAGTCTAGCAGAAGTAGTATAAATATAGGAGGCCAATCTTCATTTTATCCATACTTCTCATAATCGTAGAAGCACACTTGTGCGCACTGCAAAAGGCCAGTTTGTGTGCAAGTCTTGAGAGAAGTTGATGCCGCCAGTTCCGAAATGTATATTCTCGGTCTTTCTGGGTTGGACCCTTTCATCAATCTTGGTTATCTTTGCTTGGTGAATTAGCCTTGGTTGGCTATTGATATGCTACCAGAGTTCTTCTCTCTGTCAAGGTCAAGGTGCTCGGGGTGGCATTAGTGCCTATGGTTGGGTGACAATATTGTTATATTGTCTATGGTTAGACGAGCACATCCAATATTCTAACATGATCTACTACCTTGGAGGATGTAGAGACCATGTGCTCATACCATCCCTCACTTTTTTTACCACAACTTCGAGATAAATTTTCCCGATGTAATGCCTCGTTTGGACTTAGGAAGCTAAAATTAGTTATGGCCTAATTGTATCTTCATTTGTTTATTATCTGTGGAACACTATTAACTTGACACTTTAAATGTTCGACATATGGACCTATGTGAATGTAAATAATACGAATCTGTAATGTTATGTGATTTATGATGGATATTATGCGACCTATTTCTAGCATCAAAACTTGAATTTGAAAGGTATTGGTACATGAATACCGACTTAATGATATGGTTAAATGAAATTACATGTTAATAGTGTATGGATATGCATGAGTTTGTGTTATAAACTAACCTATAGATTAATGGGATATGTAATAGCCAAATAATGATGATAATAAATTGTTGATGTTGTGAACATCGATCGAGAAAAAGTACGGTATCAATCATTGTATGTTAAATTATGTTGGCCCACATGCATTGCTATGATATGTGGGAAAGTGCATGTTTTTCAGGTAGTTTGATTGCTTGAAACTGAATATACGATGATGAAATTCCCAAAAACACAGTGGCACTGTATGGTCCATGATAAGGTGTTGACCCTAGTTCTATTAGGAGGGGTGGAGGCATTTCCCACCATGTATCCTTCAGAGCCTAGAGTCATGGGAGGATGATGTTAGGTCATGCTCCCCTAGATGTGTGATTATGACTACCAGTTGCTTTCTAGGGAAACTTGGTCAAGGTAGTTGATACTTCCACTAATGAGTTCTATATGGATTTAGGTCAATAAAGTTGATGCTCCAGGATTTTCCAACAAAGGAAGGATAGGGATGGAATATGGAAGTAGGTTAGGGAGGTAGGGTGTTAAAAGTAGTTGAGAGTGTGTAGGGTTTTAATCTTATAGAAGAAGTGTCTAACTTTCTCATGTTCTTTAAAAAAAATTGCTTAACTTAATTACAATTATCTAGGTAAATGTTGCTTTTTGTTAAATTATTATAATTGAAGAATTATGTTATTATTGTAAATGGTTGATTTAATCATTATGAAGTTAATTGCATTGTTGATTAGATTGGAAGAATACAGTAATTGCATTAGATTTGTTAATTATTTCCATTAGTACACATGCGAGTTATGTATGTTCCAACTACACATACATGCCTTGGACATGTACAATAGTATTCATGAATGTATTAAATTAATGATATTACTTATCAGATCAGATGTATGAATCGTGTTATTATTATCCTTGTATTGTGAATGATCATAACTTTGGGACGAAGCTTCTTGAAGGGTGGGTGTATGTAACGCCCCAAATGGATTATTTAATATCAATTTAATTAAGTAATTTAATTTAATTCATTAATGTAATCAAGTTAATTAAATAATTGAAATAATTAATTTAATTAATTCAATTAGATTATTTAACTAATTAGATTTGATCATTATTTAATTAATGAATTAAATAATGCAACAAGAAATGAAATAATTATTTTATAGTATTATGTGTGGTGGGGTAGGTGGGGAATTTATGAAGTATGGGGAAAAAATCAAGGGAGATAAGGTATGTCAGGGGGGGAGTGTCGAGGAAGAAATGGTGGATGGGAGGATACAGAGGGGAAAATGGGTCATTTGGAGGGGGATGGGAAAGAGAGGAGCATGAAATTTGGAGAGGAATTTGGTTTGGGAAATTTTGGTTGCATACGAGATTGGTTGGCTAGTTGCTGGGAATTTTGGGCTCAAGGGCAAGGAAACCATAAGGAATCCTAGATCTAAGGAGCCAAAGAGGCTTTATTACTAGCTGGTTGGGAGGAAAAACAATCATTTTTCAAGTAGTTTCAAGCTTTTGGTAGCATACATTTTCAAATAAATCAAAGGAAAACATCTTCAAGAGGTATTTAACTAGTTTATTATTTTTCTTTGAATCAAAGTTATGACACACACACACACACACACACACACACACACACACACACACACACACACACATACACACACTACAACAAATCCTTGTGATTAGCTTCCTTTTTAGCTCCCTTTTTTTCTTCCACTGTTTGTTTTAATGTATTTTCTCCAATTTTTTGCAAAATTCGGTGCTATTTATCGGGATGGCTTTATTTTGGGTGTTATTTTCACCGAGAAACACAAGTCGATGCTAAATTAGGAACTATTAGTGCTTAATTTAGCACCTAACTTAGTGCCTGATTTATCGCCTACTTTAGCGCCCAATTTCACGCCCAAGTTAGCACCGAGTGTAGCTTCCAGTTTAGCTTCAAGTTTATATTCCATTTTAGCTTCTACTTTAGCTTCCAGTTCAACTTCATGGTTAGCATCCAACTTAGCTTCCTTTTTAGATTCTAGTTTGGCTTCCTATTTGGCTTCCAATTTAATGCCTATTGTGCCTATATAGTTAATTTGTTGAGTTGTTGGGGATTAAGTGGATAAGAGCTTTGTGGATTAGGGGATTTATGTATTCTAGGTCTAGGGATTAAGGGTAAAGGGATTAGGGGTTACAATTTAAGGGATCAAGGGTCAAGAGCTAAGGGATTTGGGGGTTAGGGGTTAGGTAGTTTAATGGTTAATTGCATAGGGATTGTATCTAGTCAAAGAATTAATGACATCCATTGACCCTGCACATAATATTTGATATTGTCCACATCTCATTGTCATAATTTGTCATTTCCATATGTAGGAACTTGGTCAAAAATCTCTTAAAATGTCATGGAAATTCCAATACACCCATCACAAATGTCTTCCACCGACCCCGCATAGTGAGCAATGAATGGGGCCAACGTTGAAATTTCTTCAATATGTGCCTCTATTCATGGAAATTTGACATGACTAGACTAGAAACATGATTTGATGACATGGGAGGGTTTCAAGACTCAAGGATGTCTGATGTCCCCATACAATCTTTGAGATTGTCCATGTTCACATCAACATTCATAACAAACGTCTCATTGTCATAATTTGTCATTTCCATATGTAGAATCTTTGTTGGAACTCTCTTGAAATTTCATGGAACTTCCAATACACTCATCACAAATGTCATCCACCAACCCTGCATAATGATCAATGAATGGGGCCAACATTGAAATTTCTTCAATTTGTTCTTGTATATGTTGAAATTTGACATGGTTAGACTAAACACATGCCTTGATGGTATGGGAGGGTTTAAAGACTCGAGGATGTATGATGTCCCCACATAATATTTGGGATCATCCACATTTGCATCAACATTCATCATGCATGTCTCATTGTCATCATTTGTCATTCCTTTCTATAGAATCCTTTTTGGAGTTCTCTTGAAATGTCATGGAACTTCCAATACACCCACCACAAATATCTTCCATCAACCCCGCACAGTGAGAAGTGAATGGGGCCAACGTTCAAATTTCTTCAATCTATGCTTGTATGCATCTAAATTTGACATTATTAAACTAGATAGATGCCTTGACAATATGGTAGGGTTTCAAGACTTAAGGATGTATGACGTCCCCACATATTCTTTGATATCATCCATGTTTTCATTAACGTTCATGATGGACGTCTCATGTTCATCATTCATCATTTCCATCTATAGAATATTTCTCAGAACTCTCTTGAAATTTCATGGCACTTTGTTAAGAACCAAAGAATTGAATACAAAAGCACCATAATAGATATAGAAGAACAATATGAAAAATCTCTTTTATTACTATCAAACCCTTAGGGTAGGGAAACACCATACAATGGATCCTCTCCTGTTCACTTGCCTCTTCAAGGGAGAAACCTCCTAATGAGATAATGCTCCAAATAGAATACTTATCTTCATATCCCATTACATTGCTTGAACACCTTTATATAGTGCTACCATCATCTAAGAACATTCTAGAGGAGGAATATTCTAGAAGTAGAACCTTCTAAGAAGCCCTCTTACATTTATTATAGCTAACTACTCATTTATTATATCTAACTATCATAGTGTGCCTTATTTAATAATATAGTGGAACTAGTCCACCTTACATTGAATGGTCTCCATTATTATCATTATAGGCCCTCTGGGCCCTCCTACTACCCCTCTAGCTACCTAACATTCCATACCCCTTATGAAAGTGTTTTCCTCAATGCTTGATGTTGTAACATCATGCTCTTGCATGCACTGAGCGAACTTATTCTTTGAGGACACTTGCGTGCAAGTGATCTGGGTTATTATACTATTGGTTGTTTTGATTATGATTATGGGATATTTCAGATTTGATGATATGTTATTTTGTTGTATTTACATAGACAAGTGTTATTGACCAGGTTCTCCTGAGTGTACAAGACTCTGGACATTGAGGATGCAGAGGCATCAATGAAACCCCTTGGACTCTGGATCGAGTCAAGGAGTGGATTGTTAGGGTTTGAATGTTGTTTATGTGACATATGTACATATGATTAGATGTTATGATGATTTATTATTATTGCTGACATGATTCATTGATGGATGCAGGCTGACGATAACTTGTCGGCCAGACTCACATTTGGAGTAGAGGGGTCATGCACGACAACTAGAGACATTGAGGGAGAGTTTTGGTAGCCACCCTACCACAGCCTACTAGCACTCTCGTAATGGCTCGAACTGTAGACTAATGATTACCTAGTTCGAGAAGACCCACGATGTCGTGAGGGAAAAATGTGATAGTCGCTCATGATGATTCTAAAGGGTGCACAATAAGGCAGGGGCCTTATTCCTTAGAGGCCCTTAGTCTCCCACAAGATCACCTAGCGGAGTATTGATTCCAGGGGTTTAACATCTACCAAATTTAGTCAAGAGGTGAGTGGCACCCTTGGAGCACGTAGTGCGTCTTGAAAGGAACGTCGTAAAAATGAAATGGAAAGAGAAAAGTGACACCCTTGGAGCACGTAGTGCGTCTTGAAGGGCATGTCGCACAAAGAAAACGAAAGGAGGTGAGTGGCACCCTTAGATCACGTAGTGCGTCCTGAAGGGCACATCGTGATTTTAACTATGATAAGCTAATAAACCTAGTGCCTAGAAAATTATGCCTCCTTAGGACCTGGTCAACCTTGAAATGAATGTCGTGATAAGTAAAGTTTAATAAGAATTTTTCCCTTAAAAATTGTCGCCCAGCCTAGTGAAATTAAAACCTAGGTCTAAGTAGAACATGTGGATAAAGAAAAACTAAATAAACATGTAACAAGAAGGGGGGTAAGAA
>JASDQU010218394.1:0-18254 GCA_032191745.1 Picea mariana | reverse complement strand
AGAAACTTAGGCTCTCAAACAAACTATGGAAATAATGATGACAAATCTCCCCACAACCATAAAAAATCATGGGTTATATTTGCATGCTAACAACAAAACACGTGTCTTCCTAAGAATCCCATGCATCTCACTTCCCCACTAACTCCAAGGTTGATATGATTTAGATAATAATAATTAAAGGACTTGTGCTTAAGATAAATTATATTATTTTACTCACCCCCCTTGAGTCCCCTAAGTCCCTTTTTTTTCATCTCTTGTGGAATCGTAGCTTCATATTTTTGTCCTTCTCCATCTACAACTTGTGGTGTATGATTTTATTATTATTTGATGTACATTTACATATTATATTGTTTGGCCCTCATCAATTCACCATATACACATATATACATTGCTAATCTGAAGATCAAAACTTGGGATGTTACATGGAGGACCCCACTGGATGGATCCATTCTTATTCTTTTAGATTGCATTTTCAATGTGAATATGAGGCTCTCATTCATGGTTTATTGTAGTCTAAAGAAATGGGCAAACAAGATTATTATTGTAAGAGGGGATTCAAAGCTAGTGGTCAACCAAGTCAAGAAGAAATTTACCCTCAAGAAAGGGTGCCTCAAGACATACATTCACAGAGTTTGGGATTTGATCAAGGACTTTTGATCTTTCAACATAGAATTTGTCCCAAGATAAGAGAATCAAAGGGATGATTTGTTGGAATTAGAGGGTTCACTTTTTATACACATCCATCCCTGCTAGGTGTTGCTTTCCATATTCACTAGTCTTTTAACTGTTAGTGCCAGATAACAAGGCCTTTTGGATTTTTTTTGAAAATGAGGAACATATTTCCAAATTCCTTATCATGGCTAAGGGGATTGARGAGAACAATCACTTGAATGTAACTCTTGATCTTGAAGTTGGAGGCCCAAATCATGACCATTATGATGTAACTGGAATATTAAATTTACAAAGTAATGTTCTTCCCAAGGGCTTGGTGTCATTGAAGTATTCATTCATCAAAGATGATTGAATGTAGGAGGGGACACCTGTAGATAAGCATTCTCTTTGAAAAGCCAAGGAAACAAAGAAAATTAATATTGGCACTAAAAGTGAGTCTAAGTTTTTGAATGTAGGGACCTATTGTGTTGGACAAGAGATAGAAGGCCATGTGTGAYTGTTCAAACAATTCGGGGATGTCTTCGCATGGAGTTATGGCCACTTAAAAKAATATGATAAGACTATCATATAGCAAGCCATAACATTGAAAAATGATGTGCTACTGGTCAGAAAGAAGCCAAGGAGAATAAATCCAGAACTGAAGACCCTTATCAAGATAGAATTACAAAATATTACGGATGCAAGAATCATAATACCTGTTAGATATTCATAGTGGGTTGTTGAACTCATGGTGGTGTGGAAAAAGAATGGTGAAATTTGGTTGTCTGTGGATTTCTGAGATTTAAACCAAACATCCCTTAAAGATAATTACCCACTCTCTAACATGGAAATGTCATTACAACAAATAACTAGTTCAATGTTGATGTCCATGTTGGACGACTTCTTAAGATATAATCAGCTTCCAATGGTTGTGGGAGAACATCATAATATTAACTTCACAACCCCACACGAGACTTATACTTATCTCCAAATTCCATTTGGATTGATGAATGCCAGGGTGACCTTCCAATGATCCATGGACCATACCTTTTGTGAATTGATCAATAAAATGATGTCGAATTACTAGGATGACCTCACTGTATTCTCCAAGATTAGGAAAAAACATCTATTGCATCTGAGAGAGGTATTTGTGAGATGTAAGAGGTATGACATATTTTTGAATCCCAAGAAGTGCCTATTTTCTGTTACCAAAGGAAAGTTGTTGGGTCATATAGTTGGAGAAAGAGGAATATACTTTTATATGGAAATAATCAAAGCGATAAATGAGATTAAACCTTCTATTGATTAAAAAGGGTGTCCTGTCCTTTTTGGGGAAGATAAACTTTTTCCACAGGTTCATCCCCAACTATGCTTCCATCACAAGACCCATTAGTTTCCTATTAAAGAAGGACATTGAGTTTGAATGGACCCCTGAGGTGCAATAAATATTCACAAATATTAAACCAATGACCACCGATTCCCCAATTTTGGCTAGCCCAAACTTGGAGAAAAAAACATTTTATATTTTTTTGCCTCCTAAGAGACCATTGTTGTAGTCCTTACCCAAAAGAATCCTAAAGGGCATGAGATGTTAGTATCTTTCATAAGCAAAGCATTGCAAGATTATGAGTTGAGTTATTTCCCAGTTGAGAAACAAGTGTAAGCCTTATTGAAAGTGGTGAGCCACTTTAGAGGTTGAACACCAAATTGATACAATACTATCCTAGGTCATTGTATAATTGAGAAACAATACTTTGGTTGAAGGAGAAAGTCTCCCATTAGAGCTTCCATTATTTGAAAATAACTCAATCACATTGCACCATGCTAACTTTGATCCACATACTAGGAAATTTTAGATTGGGACACTAAGGTAAAAGGGAAGAAGCTCTTAAAGAACCATTACATCTCATTGGACATTAAGGAACTAGGAATGGAATGAGCCCTTCGGTTACATGATGTTACCATTAGAATTCTTAGGGACTCTGTTAAAGAGAAATTAGATGAAAATACCATCTTGAAGAGGAGAACTGTTGAGTTGGAATCTACATTAAAACCTARACCATTGTTGGCCATAAGAACCCTTGAAGAATAGTCAGAGTAGAATGCAGAGGTAATTTCCAAAATGACRAAGGCCTAGGAATTATTGCAGGGAGTAAGAGAGGCAGTTGCTACCAACATTGAAGAAAATATGAACTTGTTGATKRATCTTTGGGAGTTAGTAAGTAAATATTCTATCCTCGCCACTRAGATTACTTCTTTGAATAATAGTTTGAAACAACCCTTGTAAGATGATCAATAATTCTTCAATTGTTATGTTGACACCTTTAGCAAGGCTTTGATAGACATGAATGAGCACAAAAGCCACTAAGGGAATCTCCCCTCAAATGTGATACTCAGAATAATCAGAGCTGTTTGGGATGTTAGATTGGATGTTTCGCAACAATTGATTACTACTTGTGATGTATTGTTTGATAGAAGGGATAAAGTAATTTTCAAGAGTGCTGATGTAATCAAGGACATAGGCAGTGTCTCAAGTGTTTACCAAGAGAAGATCTTCACCAAATAAGAATACGATTTGAAGTTGAACACTTTCAAGATGATAATAGACTTGGTCAAGACCACATCTGTGTCCGCACCATCTAAGAAACATAAGAAACACACTGTTCCAGTTTTCCAAAATTGACCCTTTTCCGGACACTCATTTCAGTGATGCATTAATATATTTCACTGGCATCTCAAGTTCTTATCCCCTACCATTTCAAAGCTCAGARGAGCTGCTTCCGAAAAGGTTGGCTTTTTGCCTTCGAATTGTAACATCAAACTGAAAAATCTGAATCCGTTTGGTGTGCAAATGTGGTTTGGACTGAGAAAAAACATGGGAACGTATTTCCCAGCTCTGTTTGGGATATGGGCATTGGCTGTGACTTCCYTCTTCTCTATTTATTGCCTTGCCAGTTCCAACCATAGTTTCCACTTTGTGGGCACAGAATCGGACGATCCATCAGCCTACAGTCGTTTTGGTGAGATAAAGAAGGAATGTAGCTCTGTTTTAGCAGAGGCTTCAGTGCTGCATCCAGATCGGAACCGAAAATATATGATTGAGAAGGAGCTCTCTTTTGTAAATGGGGATTGGAAGCAACACAAGGGCTCTGCTCCTCTTATGCCATTCACCATAGGTGACTCCAATTACACGAGACGATCTAGGAGAAGAAAATCCAATTATACCGAAAACTATTCGCCAATCAATCTGGCCTCATTCTGGATTAAAGGTGTGGATCCAAACAAGGTAGCTAGCAAAATGGTGAATGTGAGTGGGATTTTACAGTTAGCTATATCCACAAGTCGAGGCATCTCCTACGAGCTTAGCGGAGGCAAAGGCTTTTATAATTATCCTGGCTTCACTTCTCTTACGATTCTTCTCCAAGGAGTCTACTTGGAAGAATCGAAGAACTCACAAGAAGAACGGTTGTTGTGTATGCTGGGCAATACCCGTTTACCATCCCGTGGGAAGAATGCTGCAGATCCTTGGGATTGGTTTAAAAAATCAGAGTCACAGTCCCCTACTGTGTCAGAAGATGATAGAATTTTGCTGCAATTGCGCTATCCGAGCAAGCTTTCTCTGACTACCAGGGAGATTCGAGGAACACTGACAAGCCTCAATCGGCACTCCAATTCAAGCTATTTTGATGAAATTGACATCTCTTCACAATTGGCTGCTGATTCGAATTATGAATTTGACTCCGAGAGCCTGGTGACAAAGGCTTGTGCTCCTTACCAACATCCAGACGATTTCCAGTCAAAAGGTATTAAAATATACCGAGGGAAGCAATTCTGTTCAGCTATAAAGCAACTGATGGATGGTCGGGTTTTGGATGTGGTTCCCACTTGGCAGTGTATTGGCACAGATGCCTATTGTAGCAAGTTGGGCCCATTCATTATGGATAATAAAGTTCATGAAAATAATGGCAGTTTTGATAACACAAAGCTTTGTATACAGGATTTGATGTGTACAGAACTATCTGATTTTAGTGCAAATGTTTATGCGGTTTTTCGAGTTGTGCCTCCTTCACAGGATCAGTATTTGGCAAGTAGAAGATCAGGCCTTAATGGCTTAACATTGTCCGCCGAGGGAAAATGGAACCCATCTTCTGGTCAGCTGTGTATGGTGGGATGCCTTGGATCCATCAAGAATTACCGTGATTGTAATTCTCGAATCTGCATTTACATACCCCTTTCACTTTCAATAAAACAAAGAAGTGCAATTGTTGGCAGCATTTACAGCATTGAGAACACTCCAAGTTCCTTCGATCCTCTCTCATTTGAGCTTATACATCCTCAATATTTTCCACGGGATGTGTTAAACAAAATGTCATACGAATACAACAAGGCCGAATTGGCCCAAATGGAGAAAGATGAGACTGGAGGTTTTGGCAAATCATTCTTGAAGTATCCCCAGAAAGGACCGGGCAAGACAAGACAGAGTTTCTCTGTTCTAAGCGAGGATCTCTCAGTGCAATCATGGGGCATGTTTGACCCGTTGTCCAAAGGGAATTTTGTCAAGAGCTTCATAGGCTTGGATGTTATAGCCATTGAGGAATTTGTGGGAGTTGATTGGGAACAGGCCTCATACACTTCTGTCATACCTGAGGAGGTTAGGGAATCGCCTCATTCAAAAGGAGCAGAGGAGGAGAAGTCCTTGAAAGTTGCTGCACAGCTGAAACTGGAAGTAAATATTTCAAAGCTTTTTCTTGAGGGTCTCTATTATCCAAGAGTGGGTAAAATGAACCTTATGGGATGCAGGGATGTTCGAGCTACATGGAAAGTTTGGCATGATACCGGGGATCTCCAGGATGGTTTTGATTGCCTCATTGAAGTGAAAGTGGAATATCCACCTACAAATGCCAGGTGGTTCATAAATCCAACCATGAGCCTTTCAGTCACAAGCCAGCGAACAAAAGACAGCCCACTTTTCTTTAGCCAAATCGAGATCCAGAGTATTCCCATTCTATATCCAAGTCAGAGAGAAAAGATCATTTCTCGCAGAAGTGTAGAACTCGTGTTGCATATATCGACACTATCGATGATGATTGGGTGCATTCTCAGCCAATTATTCTACAGTCGAGAGAAGACAGAAGTCGCTCCATACATCTCTCTTGTCATGCTGGGCTTTCAGGCCATTGGATACTGTATTCCTCTCATAACAGGTGCAGAGGCCTTGTTCGGAAGGATGAAATCTGAGCCCGAGGATAATGTGTTTTTTCCTCCGACTCAGAGCCGAGGGTCTGACAGGATTGACTACATGGTTAAACTGCTACTGTTGACTGCATGTCTATTGACACTAAGACTGTGCCAAAAGGTTTGGAAATCTCGTATTCGGTTGCTGACAAGGAGTCCTTTAGAGCCATGGAGGGTGCCAAGTGATAAACGAGTGCTTGCTATTTCCTCAGCTATATATGTTATGGGTTTTTTGATTGTGCTGATTGTTCACAATATGAAGACCAGTAGCCGCCCAATTCCGTCCTCAACCTATCTGGTTTCAGAACGCAATGCGCGCAACCAACATGAATGGGAGACTGAGCTTAGGGAGTATGTGGGTCTGGTACAGGATTTCTTCCTGCTTCCTCAAATTGTCGGTAATACTCTTTGGCATTTTGAACGTAAACCACTTAGGAAACTATATTACATTGGTATCACTGTTCTGCGGCTCCTTCCTCACATCTATGATTACTGGAGACCTCTAGTTTCCAATCCTTACTTTGCATATGGATATAAATTTGCAAATCCTAGCTCAGATTTTTATTCTAAGTTTGGAGATATTGCTATCCCAGTGACTGCTGTGGTGCTTGCAATTGTGATTTTCATCCAGCAAAGATGGAATAAGCATACACTGGGTCAGGCATTGAGATTAAATTCAAGTAAGATGACACTGCCTGGAACAAGGACGTATGGGAGGCTGCCATCAAAGATATTTGAAGCTGAACTTGTCTCTGGTTGCACAGAGAGAAGCTAGATGCATAGGATGAGTGGGGAGAATCAACAATGTAACGTTTATAAATAAATGAAGTTCCGATCCATAATGTAAGAAAAAGAAATTGGAAAAAAAAAGGACTACTACTATTATATAGATATAATAAATAGGAATAATCAGTTTACAGACTCCAACTTATAGTAAACTGGGCAAATGGAAAATCTAGAGTGGAAAACTTAGTTCTTATTCCATTATTAGATAGAAAAAAGAGGCAAGAGCCCAATTCTCATCTCTTTCCTTCCAGCATGTATTCAGGGAACTTAACTGCAAGGTTGGCCATCTATCAAAAGGCACATTAAAGATATAGGAAGGTACGATGGAGGTGTCTGAAGTCATAGGTGGAAATGTTCAAGCTGTGTCCTCTCTTTCCATATATTTCTCATTATGTTGAATACAACAAATGTTTAATAAGTAAGTGATGTTTTAACTTTTTCTTAATCAAACAGCCAGCATTTTTTTTTGAGAGTGTTGGAAATAGCATTGCATATGTATCTCTGAATTCAACTTAAAATATAAATATATGTTATTTTTTAAATATCCAGAGGTCTGTGTCTCATTTTTTTATCTCTCCGAGTGTTTGATATATTAGAGATCAAGTTGGATCCATGCTAGCTTAAATTCACAAAACAATGACCATAACAATACCAATAAATAAATTAATTAATGTTAAATGGCTGTTTATAACCAGACTTAGAAAGAAAATTATTAGTGTTAGTCTTTTTTGTTTCTAAAGGTTATTTGAACAACAACCCAGAATTGGATGAAATTGCCATTGAGGGATTCTACAATTGCATGCAAGAATATGCAAATGCAGTATCCCCACTGCTCTGAGAGGAAATATTTATTCCATGACTGTTAGATCAGCGATAATTCTATACTATGCTGGACTGATAATGCTTATGAAAAGAACATTCATGGGAAGGAAACATGAGTCTAATTCTATTGTTGTTATGCTAAAGAAAAAACTTTATTTTGTTTCTATTTTCTCTTTTGATTATGCATTCACTGCTTGGGTATTAACTCTAATGCCATGAGCCGTGGCCATGGCAACTTGTCTTAGCTGATCGGACTAGCTTCTTGCGAACTAATTGCATCTTTTTTTTAAAGGAAATACAACTTATATTATACACAAAATCAAATATGTACAGACAAAAGGTGCAGTTCCCTTAATGTAGTCCGCACTGCAATGATTTCCAAATAAATACTCAGATACAATTTTAGCATTTTTGGAGAGCTTGAAGAATACAATTGATTATTTACTAATTGCATCCTGTAGGCAAAAATGCATCTAATTATCAACTGACGATTTTTTGGTTAGTATTGCCTCTTCATATTTGCTATGCTTGTTTAATACTTACACATATTAAGAATACTGACCATTGTAGCTTTTTAAAGTTTTTTAGTTCTAAATCCAGAATTTACTATTATATTGTTAGGGTTTTGGTTTTTTCAGGTATCTTGTAATTATTAATATTTCAAATGTATCCATGGAATTTTACATCAGTGAGATACGTTTTCTGTTTCTCAATTTTCCACTATCCAGTCTGTGTCAATAACCTAGTAAGACAGTATTGTGGAGACTATACGTAGTCCATTGAATAATATATGTTATTTTCCATGACAATTCTATCATTCTCTCTACAGGTCGTAAGGCGAGGTACCCAATAATTGTACCTTAAAAGATGTCCTTTTAGTTTCATATTAAATAGAACCCTTTGCTGTTATCTGGTAGCTTTGCATGCTAGGCAAGTCGGTCAATGTTTAAAGGGCCAAAAGAGTTACTGTATCAAGGACAGGCGTGCTTTTTAACATGAAGATTGCAGCGACGACAACAGGTTCAAACGTTTAAGTTTCTATGGTGGAGACTTCACAGGTAATACAGCTCTGAAATAGCGGTTAAAGTACTTTGAGCGAGTTCGTCAAATATAAAAGTTAGTCCTTGCAGGTGCCAGTCGTCGATAAGTTAGAGCCACTGATGATTCATATCTATATTTCATATACCAGCACTGAATTGCTTCATGGCATCCCAAAACAATAACATCTATATATTTCATAAGGCTACTTCTCATCTATATTAGACAAGCACTGAATTGATTCATGGCAGCCCAAAATAATAAAGAACATTTCTATATTTTACAAGACTACTTATCATCTATATTTCATAGACAAGCACTGAATTGATTCATGGCAGCCCAAAATAACAAGGAACATTTCTATATTTCACAAGGCTACTTATCATATATATTTCATAGACAAGCACTGAATTGATTCATGGCACTGCAAAATAATAAGAAACATTTCTATATTTCACAAGGCTACTTATCATCTATATTTCATAGACAAGCACTGAATTGATTCAGGGCAGCCCAAAATAATAAGGAACATTTCTATATTTTACAAGGCTACTTATCTTATTGGAGAGGTCTCGAGATCTATTAATTTTTCTTGACAACATACTCCATGTTTCCTCCTTTTTTACAAGATGCTCCATGTTATCATGATGGGGTAAGTACAACATTCTCTCATCTGGAAATATTACAATAAAATGAAGTATGATATATGGATAAAAGTCAAGAAGATCCCTTTGGTTAAGAAGTTATAGGTGGGAATACCTGATCTGTCAAATTTGTCGAGGATTTGGAGCTGACTGCAGTGATTGCCATAATTTGAATTTTTTCTATTGAAATTTGAGACAACACAAAATGATGTATAAACAAATAGCAAGGAGGCTTAATTGGAAAATAGCTAATTATTGCTAAGAATCAACCGTCAAAAAATGACTAAGTATAGCCAAGGAGGCTTAATCAAAATTGGCTAAATGTTGAGAAGTAGCTAAGTGAGTATAATGACCAACTACTTCAAAAATGACACAAGAGTGGTTAGTCTTATCTATGTTGTTAGTTCCTTGGAGCTTTGAACAATGATGAGTATAATGAACAACTATTTTGCAAATAATACAAGGGTGGTTAGTCTTAAATATGTTGTTTGTTTCTTGGAGATCCAAAGAGTGGTGAGTATAATGACCTACTACTTCTCAAATGGCACAAAGTTGGGTATCCTTAAATTTGTTGTTTGTTTTCTCTTTAGTTTATGTTAGACCCCGGTTGGGCTTGCTATTGCTCCCAAAATTAGTTTAAGTTCCCCTCAACCTTAGTTCCTATTCTTATGCTTGGATTTCCTCTTCTTCTTGGATGATTCCTTGGTATTACTCTGGTTTGGAGTTACAACTCGATATTTCCCAGGTTGAGAAGTAAGAGATGGACCAAGTCACACATTTAGTGAAGGTAAGGGTTTCTTATTGGATTGACTTGATGTAGAAAGAATCCAAACAAGAAGACTTAAAGTCATGTTAGATGGTAGGCATGATGGGTTCACCAACATTTCCAAGTGAAGGAAAAACAAAAGGATTCCCTTGTTGATGGTTCTCTAGGTTGCAATTTCTTGAAATATTGTCCAATCTAGACTAATGTAAGGCGCTAAAATATGTCAATTTGGAAGGGATTAAAATCTATAAAGGAAAGTGATTAGGTAACAAACTAAAGGGTGCAAACCTATGGTCAACTAAATAGATTAGGTCCATCAAAGAAGAATAACTACTTAAACTAGACTAAAGAAACCAATTAGCTACCAAAGGAGAAGTTCAACTTCGTAGCCTAGGATGAATTAAAACCAACATGTGAAAGGTTGATGCAAAGGTCCATGAATAAATTAATTAACTACTCAGTGGTAGTTTACTAAGAAAGGAGGTCAACTTAATACACTAAGAATTGGACACTAAACTATGTATTCATAAGAAATGGTCATGGGGGATAGTTGTTGGTCAAATGCACATGTTTGAGTCTATAACATACCCAACACACATGCTGAGTCTCATCATTGCGGAAAATGAATTGGCCTGCTAAATATGAATTTAAAAATTCCTCATGCATATAAACGAAAACCAAGGGGCAACAGACCCATAAAAATCACAACAAAATAACCTGTTGATTTACTTATGCATATAAAAACATTTATAAAACCTTGAATGCATCCAAAAGACCATAAAGAAAACACACACATCATTCAAATATTCATGTACACAACAAAATAATCATAATAAACAATAGATAACTTTTCTGTTTATAAATATAACCAACTGGCTGCATACGAAGGATGGACCTCCCAGCCATAGGCACTACTGCTCCAAATCTCAATAGCAGGCCACCCCTGAGATGAGGCTATGAGTCCACAATGATATCTTCCCCCTGGTTTTCCCCTCTCCACACTCAACAACCCAAACCTAGGCTCTACTCTTACAATAGTTCCAATCCACCAACTCTCTCTTCCCCACAACCTGCACAGACCAAGGAATGTACCCCCTTCACCGCTTATAGTCCCTTAGGTTTTACCATTCATCTATCAGGGCTTCTAGTGCACTTAGTTGGCCAAGAATATCTTAGCTGGGGACTTTAGAAACTCTCAACTATTTCAAGAGTGTTCAYAGCAACCTTCACAAGGCTCTTGAGCCATTTTCTCAACAGGAAACACACTATAGGCTTATAACCCATTTTACATGCACATAGGCCTCATTTACAACATAMCACACTGCCAAACAATGGCTTCCTTCAAGAATATCATGGGTGGTTCTCTTTCCARCACTCATCTCTCCTTTTGTTGCCCAAAATCTACATGTAAAAATTGTCTATATTTCCATACAAATTTCCTTCTTCTCCCTTTCTTRCTTGACTCTTACTCTTCCCAAAGATGATTGTACTTCATTCTRTGCTCTCTAATAACTATGGGATGTGACCACTCACACCCATGCTCTTACATGAGTTTAATTATTGGCTTTGGGAACACTCAACAACAAAATAAAAGGTTTACACAATGATAATAATTTCAGGAATGTTACAAAATCCTCCTTGCACCCCTCTCTCTTGTGGAATCATAGGACCCCATCATTTTCATACCTCTCGTATAGTAGCTAGTGATCACCACTTTTTTATTGATTAATTCAATGCTCATAATATAAAATTTATCCCCCCCAACCATATTAATCAATATGGGCTCTTTGCCTCAAACATCTTGGCTCACCAACCTAATTCACATTTATATAATTACATTATAATTGCAGGGATTAAAACTAAGGATGTTACAGAGTTGGACGATGGGTCAAATTCCATGACTATAACCATACAAGAGAATAAATGAATCCCTCAATATTTTCATCATGTCCTCACTAAAATGTTTGCACCCAAGTGGTTGTTGTGAGGGGGTATCTCACATTTTCACAGCTTGACCCATGGCTCAAAACTTTTGTTATATGTGCTTTCTTGGAACCACACTTGCTACTAAAGGAATTATATTTTAATTTTTTCAACTTTTGATTTTAAAATTTGGTTTACCTTGGTGTGTATATTAAACAAATCCTACCTCCAAGGTCGTGGCTTACACTAAATGTTGGTTTATTTTTCTAATGTGGTTTACTTTATTAAGTGATTAGGGTAATTTCAGAGTATTATGTTTTGTGCCATGAACTAAACTTGTAGTCTTTTAAGGTGTGTTATGTATGCAATGTAGTATTTGAAATCATTGAAATAAAAGGAATTATTGAAAGTAAAATGTTGAAAATTGAATTTTGGTAATTTAATCTAAAATATACAAGTAGACAAGAAAGCATTCCTATCATTTTTATTTGTCAAGATCATTTGAAGCACAAAGCTAAGAGCATATGCCAAATGGTGAAGGCTCCAAAACCTAAAACTTAAATTCCCAAGAATTTCACTTTTTATTGTCAAATCACTAACAACAAATCAAATAACACAACAAATGAACTCTAATCAATCAAATTCAAAGAATCCCATGGATCAAACTTGAAAGAATGATATTGAATCAAAGAAATATTTAAAACATTGCAAAACTAAGAATCCAACCACTGAGAAAACATGAGAAGTAAATCAATAGGAAACTAAAGCCATAAGGGAAGCAAATCCTTGGGCACTTTAACTACCTTTTGTGTGGCTTTTAAATCCTCTCTACTCATATTGATAAAATCCTCTTAGGATAATATAACCGGATGCCTTTCCAAGGCATCACAAACTATCAACTTTATCAGTTCATGGTGGGCCAAGGCTTCTTCCTTTCCCTTCTTCACCTTAGTGCTCATCTCCCTTAGGGACCGTAGTAGGGAATATGAAATGCTAAGGTTTTCCTCAAGCCTTTAGTTAAATAGGTTCCTTAATTGTTGAAGGAATTTTTGAAGTGATAGGCATACAACACGCTTAGCCACCTTCACATGTAATATACTTCAAGATGTGATAGGCGACCTCATCCTAGCATTTAAGAAAACTTTCCCTTTTCACTCCATTTTTTTTCTCCTCAAGCTCCTCATAGCTTTGGGAAAATAGTTTTTTAGCAATTGAAGTTGGCTTCATGTCCTCTTTATCCCATGAAAACCCCATTCGGAGTTTTGAGACATTGTTGATCACAAGTTCATCAACCTGGATATCCAAATCATTCACATGGGTGATATAGTCTTAGTTTTTGATGTTATAAAAAATTAATGCAAATTCCATAGCCACCTTGTCATCATATCCATGTATCCTATTGAGATACTCTATGCAATTGGAATGCTGAAAAATTTCCACCACTTTAGGGTTGTTGTATACCCTTGAAATCTTAGTAGGTTCTCTCTTATTGAACCCACCCCTGATCTTGTAGTTTGATGTGTGGGTTGATTATGTGGTTGGTTTTTGTTGGTTAAATCATAGTATGATAGTGGGAAAAACGTATGCTTTAATACCCCAAATTTTGGAATAGATGGTAATACACAATAGAATTTTGACAATGGCTCAATACTTAACCTCTAAGAAAAGTCTCGGTGAGAAAAAAACTGCAAGACTTGAGAGTTTAAATCAATCACTATTGAGTAATAACACATTAAAACCTCTAAGGATTGGTGGCAATAGAAAAACTATAGGTTTTCCAAACCCTGAGACTGACTCCTTGTGAAGATTGTAACAACAAAACTCAGGTTTTAAATTATTTGAGGTAATACTTGTGAATCAAGTTTTCAACCTTCCAAACAAAAATAGGGTCCCACTTTTTTTTTTTTTTTTTATATACTAGGGGAATCGACAACTCGTGGTTCTCGTACTTGTGTGACATGGGGTCGATACCCGTCCACTACCACTATAACCCCAGGTGTGCCACACATCCCGCAGCATGGAGCATAAGCAAATCGGGGTGAGAATTGAACTTGAGACCTCCTTTACATATTTCCTTCCATTTACACGACACTTGCCAATCGGTCTATGTAATGCCCCCGGCTATCAAACCCCTTGTCGGGAAACACTACTATGCATAAACATTCTCATACTTATATATTATGCATTTAAATGAAATTAAATGGCTTAACAAAGTAAACATACAATTATTGCTAACGTACAAAAATAATTCAATCAACAGTAAACATCATTGCAACGAAATACATGATAATATTACTAGCATCAGAGGCATGCATTTAAAAATTGAATTTAAACAAATGGAGATACTTATCTTTGAAACTGTAGTAACTCCACCAACCACATGTAGACCTTCCACGAACTTCCTAGCCTTAGACCTCATTGCTCATCACGCTCAACAGTGGGTCACCCCCGAACTGAGACTAAGCTCCACCCAAGGCAAGGGAATCCTAGGCTAGGCTGAGTTTACAGGAAAACTGCACAAAGAAACCAAAAGGATTGTCCCCAGAAGCCTTCTTACGTCCACTACTAACCAACTCTCATTCCCCACATGCCTGTTCTACCCGAGAGTATACACCTTCACAAGAACAGTCCATTGGTGCTTCACCTCCCTCTCTGGGCCTCGATAATAGGCCAGATTAGGAATTCTGAGAGCTCCGTAGCTAGTGCTGGACTCACTTTGGGAGAAAACCACTTCCCAACAAGCTCTCTCACCTGGAGAGAGATGCTCACAGGCTTGACAACCTGCCTCTTCTACCACGCGCCTGACAACCTGGTTCTTCAACCAGTCTTCAACTCAATTCCCGCAAGTTCAGGATGACAACAACAACAACAAATTTTAGCTAACTCACGGGTGAAAGCAACAACAAGAAAACGAGGTGTGGAAAATAGGAAACGACCACAGCCACAGTTCAACACTCATTCACACAAGGATGATAGTTGCAACAGTAGATGGGCATAGGTCCAAAAATGGAAACAGTCAGACACTAGAGATAGCACGCTCAGGCGATTTCCCTAGTGTCGGGTTCCACAGAAGACACATAATAGTTCACCGATTTTGGTTCTCAGAATTGAGTGAGGGTAAAAACAACAGAGGTTCCAAAGCAGAGGCAAATAGTTTTCAGACAGAGGATCTGGAAACTGGTAGCATAGACGCAACAACGGAGGACCTCTCATGGTTCAGACAGCTCATGGTAGAATGGAGGATGAACCCCCTCCACGACTCAATATTTGGGTTAAATTGCATGTGCCAGGGCCGACACATGTCACCCATGAGGCTGCATGTTCTCTATCAGCCTGTGTTCTCTTTTGCGCTCATTTCCCCTTCCAGGAACTTAGGATAAAAACATGTTTTGTCACATAGCTTTTGGAATAATAATAAATTATTATTCCCAAGGACTTAAGCCCCCAAGGATAGCCCCTAGGCTAAAAAATTAGCCTCTCTTTCCAACCTTTCAACCCCTTTTCCCTTACCCACTCTGTGGAAGATTAGTCCCCCATCACTCTTTCTTTGTGGTCGGTCTGCACGCAGCGATGTTTTATATTTTTATTAATGTTCTGCATAATATATATACAAAAACAGGCTTCTGGCCTAATAAACACATAAGCCTACCAGCTTATCAATACTCGTCTCACCAGCCTACAAAACATGATTTAAAATTCATAAACATGATTACAACAGGGCTCGTCCTTGGGGATATTACAATCCCCTCCCCTTATTTTTGCACTATCCTCAGTGCAACTTTCACACAACATCAACAATATTTTTCAAAATCTTCAAAAAGATGCGAGTATTCTGCCCGCATAGCATCCTCATGCTCCCATGTCGCGTCCTTAGGACCATACTAGGTCCACTGGACCTTTGCAAGCCATATGGCTCGATTCCAGAGCTGTTTGCTTTTCTGATCCAATATGCGCACAGGATGCACTTGCAGGACACCTTCTTGCTCCACCTGAATCACATTCCAATCAATTACATGATTAGCATCGGGTATATATTTCTTAATCAATGAAACATGAAACACATTATGTATACTCATGGATGCAGGTAATGCAAGCATATATGCAACTAGCCCAATCCTTTCTAGGATTTCAAATGGCCCACAAAATTTGGCTGCCAACTTGGCACAGTTTTCTAGCTTCAGGGAACTTCTATTGGCTTTTGATTTCAGGAAAACATGGTCACCCACTTTGAACTCTCTATGGTTTCTGTTCCTATCAACATAACTTTTCTTCCTGTCTTGGGCAACCTTTAAATTCTACTAAATTTTTAGCATCTGTTCTTCCATTTCCTTGAACAAATCTGGCCCAACCACTTTCCTATCAGTTGGATTATCCCAACTTACTGAAGTATTTCACTTTTTGACATAAAGTTCTTCAAATGGGCTCATCTTCAATGATGCTTGATACCCATTATTGTAGACTAATTCTACCAAGTGCAGGTAGTCTTCCCATTTCGATGGTTTGTCCATCACATACATCCTTAGTGTGTCTTCTATTACTCTGTTCACCCTCTCTGTCTGTCCATTAGACTCAGGATGATAAGATGTGCTAAAATTTAGATTCTTTTTGAATCCTTTGAACAACCCCTTCCAGAATTTTGAAGTAAATTTCAGTTCTCTGTTAGACACAATTGTCTTGGGAATTTCGTGCAATCGTGCCACTTCCTTCATAATAACATTGACACCATCTGCTGCCTTGTGAGTAGTCTTTAATGGAATGAAATGGGCAGCTTTCGTAAGATTATCCACCACCACCATGATTGAATCGTGTTGATTGCCGGTTCTGGGCAACCCAGTGATGAAATCCATTTTCACCACTTCCCACTTCCACTCAGGAATGGGTAAAGGTTGCAACAACCCTGCTGGGTGCCTGTGCTAAGCTTTAACCCTCTGACACTCCATACATATGGTGATGTATTCAACAATCTCTTTCTTCATACCTGGCCAAAAGTAATGGCTCTTGAATGCTGCTACGGTTTTCTGATATCTAGGGTGCCTTGCATAAGGCACATTATGCATTTCATGGAAAATCATAAGTTTTACATCCTGGACATTAGGTACATAAATTATGTTTTTGTACAGAAGTGTTCCATCAGTTTCCAATTTATAATTCTCCACTTTTTGTGGCATGTTACCTTGTTGTAGCTTTTCTACCAAATCCTTGTACTACAAATTTATATTTGCAGCCTCTGAAAATTTTCCCTTTATATCAATTCAACACATGCCAATGGTTGTAGCATGTAATTCGTGTACTCTCCTTTTGAGTGCATCAACCACTTTATTCTCCTTCCCTTTGATATGCTTGATATCAAAATCATATTCACAGAGAAAATCCAACCACCTACTCTGCCTAGCATTCAAGGTTGGCTGGTCAAACAAATACTTCAGACTGTTATGGTATGTTTTTAGTTTGAACCTCCTTCCAATGAGGTAATGCCTCCATTTCTTTAAAGTGTGAACTATGGCTTCCAACTCCAAATCACGAGTTGCATAGTTCCTTTTGTGCTCTTTCAACTTTCTGGATTCATAACAGATTACGAATCCATTATGACTAAGGACTCCTCCCAGTCCTTCTTTGCACGCATCAGTGCACACCACAAAATATTTGTTTGGATCTGCAATCCTTAAGATTGGAGCACTGTTTAACAGTTTCTTCAATCGCTGAAATCTTTTCTCACAATCATTTGTCCACTAAAACTTTTTCTCCTTCCTTTGCAAGGAAGTGATAGGGTGAGCTATCCTCGAGAACCCTGTGATAAACCTTCTGTAATATCCATCTAGACCCATGAAGGATCTGGCTTCTGTCACATTCTTTGACGTTGACCATTCTCTAATGGCCTCAATATTCTCAAGATATACAACTATCCCTTCCTTCGAAATAATATGCCCCAAGTAATGGATCTGCTCCTGATAAAACGAGCATTTTCTCAACTTGGCATACAACTGGTGCTCTCTTAGCACTTGCAACACCATCCTAAGATGTTGTTCATGCTCTTCCTCCGACTTGAAATATACCAGAATGTCATCTAGGAAGACTATGACAAACTTGTCTAGATAGTCCCTGAATACACCATTCATCAGGCACATAAAAACAATAGGTGCATTCGACAACCCAAACGACACCAATGTGAACTCATAATGACCATACCTTGCTCTAAAGGTGGTCTTGCTGATGTCTTCATATTTTATCCTTACCTGGTGATATCCCAACCTAAGGTCTATCTTCGAAAAGATCTTTGCATCCTTCAATTGATCGAAGAGGTCATCAATCCTCGATAAAGGGTATTTGTTCTTTACAGTTACTTTGTTCAATTGTCTGAAATCGATACACAATCTCAACGTCCCATCCTT
>JASDQU010218393.1:6615-17859 GCA_032191745.1 Picea mariana | reverse complement strand
AGTCTTTCTTTTTTAATTTTATACCTACGGGTAACTTGATTTATCACCAACTCGGAGTCACCAGTCACAATTAGATGTTTTATCTTCATTTCTTGTGCAAGGATCATTCCTTGAATTAAAGCTTCATATTCTGCCTCATTATTGGTACATGCAAATTTGAGTCTGATAGCATGTGGTTGCACGATCTTTCCTAGATTAGAAAGGAAAATTCCAACTCCACTTCTAGAGATTGAGCAATATACATCAAATGAAATCCTCCAATATCCTTCAAATTGATGTTCTTGGTTCTTCCTATCTTGGATTTTATCTAGGTCTTCAATATGCTCCATGTCTAGGATAGCATAATTTTTTATCCCTATATCTATATAATCTTCCATTAATTCACTATCCTTCTTTTTGAAAGAGAATGGTCTCGTGGGTTCACGAGGGACCTTAATCATCGCTCCTCCTTTATCTGAAAGCATCATTCATATTCCATCATTCATTATGTATCCTCTAATCATAGATGACCAATCTCTTCATAAAACAACTCCATATGCTAGAGGAAGGTCTACTACAATAGTATTGAAAACTGTAATAATATGGGGAGAAACTGTGATCCAAGCATAAAAATATTTGATTTCTCCATAAGTTGGAACTTGTATGGAATCAATTGCATATATAATTTCATCAGTCTCATAATATTCAGTTCATTTCATGCCCAATGCTTCCATGACCGCCAACGCCATAATATTATTGGTCACTCTAGTATCAACTAAGCAATTATGAAGGGAAACATCATGATTTTCAATTGAAATATAAAAAGGTGGGATTTTACCTCTCAACTTGACAGTTGATGTGTTCTAGATTTGTTTCAGACTTATGACAACAACCTCCATTTTTCCAGATGGATCATCCAACAATCTCAAAATATTTTCCCTTTGTTGAGGGGTCTTTACTACTGTGAAAGGGAGAGTTACCCTTAGCTTATTCAAGTCCTATACAACATTGTATTTCATCTTAGTAGGGTTTGAAATCAGATGTTGTTTCTTGATTCCAGCACTATCTATCACATTTTCATTTACCTTTTTCCCATTCACCTTTTCTTTATCTTTCTCGTTTTCATTTTTAGAATCATTTTTATTCGTCGATTTGTATAATTTCATAACTTTCATCAAGTAAGTAATCATTCCTTGATCAACCATTTTCTCATCATATACATCATCCAGAACAACTACATTTGGGGTTGGTTGCCTGGGAACGCTTTGCCTTTGTGGATTATCTATGTTTTCAAACCTTACTCTATTTTCTTGGGGAGGGTTCCTTATTTTCTCTTGGATCGACATTATCTTATTTGCTACATGATTATCCCCCCTTCTTAATCTGATTATCTCATTCTGCATCTTCCTAATTGTTGTATTCATTTGTGCAATTTTAATTGTTTGTTTGGTTTCTTGTGTTTCAACAGGGTCTACATTCACATATGGTATGGTTCC
Source organism: Picea mariana (assembly GCA_032191745.1). NCBI lineage: Eukaryota > Viridiplantae > Streptophyta > Pinopsida > Pinales > Pinaceae > Picea > Picea mariana. The sequence continues at coordinate 16,384 of JASDQU010218393.1, read as the reverse complement.
CTTAAACAATTATCATCCAATTGTTTGATTTTGGGTGGGCCTTGATTTCTTTTTTTCGTTCCTTCTTGAGCTAGAGGCTCCTTGATCATAAATATTTAGGCTTCCTAGCTTGCTATGCACTTTTCCCAAGACAATATATGGGTCAACACCCGACTCAATCATAATTTATTCCATCTCAGTGGCCTTAATCATTCCTTCTTACAAGGTATCCATATGGGACGTTCTAATAGAATATTTTACATTTGGCGGAATTTCATTCTTTTAACAACCAAGTATCACTAGGTCATTGGGTATTTTATCTTCTAGAATCTTACTCAAAGTTTTATCAAACCTAAGATTGAAATCTCGTATTCTCTCATTCTTCCTCAAACCAATCTAGGTAAAATTGGTGAGAAGGGTATGATATGCAATTGGAGGAGTGAACATAGTTAGGAACGTGGCTTCAAGGTCATTAAATGAGCCAATTGACCTACTATGTAATTTCATATACATCATAGGCTCACCCTGATAAGGTCTGAAGAAATAATCTTACCATTACATCGTCATATTCAACGCGATGAAAATCACAAACATCAAGAAATAATTTAAGATTTCTCTTGGCATCAATTGTTCCATCTCCCAAAAGTTCCTTCAAGGTACCCTTAGGGAGAACAGAGAAGTCATGTTTCTCACCTCAAATATTTAAGGGGGAATCTCGTACTCTTCTTCAGTTTCCAAATATCAAGTCTTCTTGATTTATTGCAGCACCTCCTCCACCTCCTTGTCTTTCTTCATCATGTTCTCTTCGTGGTTGTTCATTTCTTCATGCCATGTCGAGAGATATTTCAAGAATATGTTTTCCACTTATTGTTATACAGAGTTGCTTTCTTTTACTTCTGGTAATGGATCCCTTGTATTCATCCAGCTTCAATCTCGATCATTTTCTCGTGCTTCTCTAGATAGTATTTTTTTTCTTCAGTCTTTTTGCTTGTCTCTCCTCTATCTACGAAGGATTTCTCTTTCTTCTTCTTAGACCAATGTTTTCCAAGATCTTTCCAATTCTTCTCTGGTTTCACCTATCATTATTACCAGATTCTATAGTTGATGTAAGATGCTTCATTGATTATTTAATCCAATTTCTAGGTGGGGTTGATCATCCTGCAAGAAAGTCATGTATCTTTCAAAAATGTTAAACCAGATTTAAAATTTCCATTTAATTCCCAAGTATGGTTGCCAAAAATGTTGATGCATGAATCCGTCAGGACCGAAACGACAAACTCATGGGGATACAAATTCCCCTGCGTTTTTATAGAAGTGGTACTCCTCTTTGTTTTAATATTTTCTTGGAATTCTAGATTTTTTAGAATATAGGAATTTGAAGAAGTACGTGATGATAATTAAAGAAATATAAAGATTGCAAGAAAAAGTAACAAGAAAGAATTTTTTTGTTTTTTAAAGATATTTCCTAATAAATGACAAGGAACCGCACACTTTATACACTTGAAAAAGATAGACAAAAATTCCTCACATCCATCACAGTTAAACTAAAGATTTAGGATCACATAAAATAAAATAAAATGGTATGCATGCATAAAGAGAACTTTAATAGAGTAAAAAGATGGGGAGCTCAAATAAATATAATGATAGATGAATCTTAAATACTTTATACTCAAAACTCATAGTTATAAAATATTGTTAAAATTGATCCCGAAATATTTCTCTTGGGATTTATGAGAAATATATAGTCTATTACAAAGCCTTGAAATTTAAATGTGTTTGTCCTTAGGACTGGGATTAGGGATCCCATGAACCATAAAACAAATATAAACAAAAATTACGCTTTATAAGGATGATGGTGGGAAATGATAGAGTAGAAGACCTGGAAAGAAGACAGGAAGAAGTTATCATATTTCGGTTAAACCTTTCTAGTCAAAGAAGTGGAGTAAATGGATGAAAAACTGATAAAGAAAGCATGATATGATCAATATGAACTTACTATGATGGTCTCTCTCCTCGTTCACTTTCTTTCTGCTATCCTTTTATTGTCTTCATTGATGGTTATATGAACCGTCTCAACTGCTTCTTTCCCTTCTTAGGTTAATTTGTCAATTGCCTTTTTGAACCAATCTTCAATGTAGTTTTTCATTGGTGCGACGTTTATTTCATGCATGATTTTAATGTTGATTAATTCACCTTCCAAGTCTCTTAAGTCAAGATAAATTCCATGTATTTCTTCCTCAATATCTTGATTTTTCATGGAATAATCAACTAGCCAATTGTCTATTTCTTCTTCATTATATTCGAGTATGCCATAAACATTTTCAGCTGATAACCCCTTAAATATCTCAACTTGTTCATCAACTTGTTGCTTTGTTAGAAACATTGAATTAATAATTAATTTAGGGTCTTATACCTCATTAGTGCCTCCTACTAGATCTATCTCCATGAGTCTTTTGAACAATTCTTCTCTTTTTAGTATGGCTTTGTTGCATGCTTGAATAATGTTATTCAAATTCTTAATATTTTCCTTCCAACAAGCATTTAGATGTTTTATTCAACTTGGACAAGGCATATCATATTCTCTTCTTCTCAATTCTATCATGTTTGAAAATTTAATTCCAAATGGTAAGACAAAATCAGTGTAGAAACCTTCTTCATTCTTTAAATCAACTTGCAGATACTCATGAAAGGAATGTTCCCTTGAGCCAAAAGAAACAATATTTTTTGATACATCCCATGCTTATTTTATTAGTGAAATTCTCTTCTTAATAATTGTTTCTATGTAACTTCGGACCGTTGTGAGTAGACTTGAAGATCCTTTTAATTTAATGGTGGGTGTAGTCGGTTTGACCATTGACATAGGACTTGATAGGATTGGAAGAGGCATTAAGGCATTTTCCAATTCTCTGATCCTTTCTATTAGCTTGGCATTTCTAGCTTCTAATCCATCAATGGAATTGTCAAGAGCATCCCCAATGTTAGAATAATAGGTGTGCTCGTTTCACCATAGACAATATAGCAATATTATCACCCAACCATAGGCACATAGGACACCCCCGAGCACCTTAACCTTGACAGAGAGAATAATTCCGGAAGAGAACTCTAGAACCAATAGGCAATCTACGTAGTTTACCTCTCTCTAGAGCTAGCGTACCAGGAATAAAGTCCAAACCATAACCAAAGAGAAATTCCAAGCCAAAACCAAAATTTCTAGTTGTAGTAGCTCATCTCCAAACTTGCGCACCACTGGTCTTATGCAATTGTGAGGATGAGAGTCACAAATGAGCTCTAGAACCCTCTATTTATAGTCTTCCAAGTGACCTAACTGGGCCAACATCTATTCCTAGAGACTAATAACTTAATATTACATTTTCTCTTGAGTTGAATTGTCTTCTAGGATTCTTATCCAATCATTTAGGGTTTCTCTAGCTTCCCAGAATATTCTAGTCTCATCAAAGGTTACACGTGGAGGTTAATACCTCTAAAAAATACCATAATATCAACACTCCATCTTATATATGGAGGTATTAAATGAAATGGTCTTTAGCACAAACAAACCATTCAACCAATAGCACCATCATATCCACACAGGTATCTCATGATCACGTAGATCAACTCATGAGTAACATCATCACTATCAATATCATCTAATAGCATCAACTGCATCATATCTCGAAGCCATACTCCATCTAAGTAATCGGGCATGATGGTGAATAAGTCACTCACTCCATAGAGTGATACAAGAACCATTCTTCTAATCCAGACATATGTCCTAGAAGAATAATTGTTCCAACAGATGCTGGAAGCCACGCCATGGGCTACAAGGACTATTCTTCTAATTCGAACATACTTCCTATAAAAATGACTATCCTGGACCATTTTCCCTCCAGCCACTATTGTGAACTCAGGGAAAATGTATGTCCATCAACATACTAACTATCCATCTACCTAGAAATCATCTCCAACACTAGTGATAGTTTCCATGGAAATCAGAACAATGTCATCCAATAAAACACAACTATGTCTATCCATAGTAGTAAACAAATATTATCTAGTGGTACACAACCACACATAGTAGCACACGGCTACTAACCATTGACACATAGTCACAACCAATGGAACACATCCACCATAGTAGCATGGAACTATTGTCTAGAGACATATAGTCTCCACAACAATCATATCATCTGATATCAACATGCTTAACAATATCATGATAAAAGCTGAGTCATTTGGGCCATTCTTCCACTCACATATGTGATATCTGGAAGCTCATCTTCCCTCGGAAAGTAAAACATCAGCCATGGGATATTTGGACTATTCTTCCCAAGCATAGAAGAATAATTGTCCCTAATTTTTGAGCCTGGACCATTCACCTAACTAGGCCATTCCTCCGGTACTAATCATAGTGCAACCTAGAGAGAATGTGTTTGCCCTAGGGAATGCTTTTCCATGATTGTTGAACCTAGACCATTCACCTAACTGGTCCATTCCTACGACACTAAACATAGTTCAACCTGGACATAATGATTCTGCTCTAGGGAAAGACTATCTGGACCATTTTCTATGGAAATGACTTTCTTGCACCCACCTCCAAAATAGATCATTCTTCAAAACTTCTCACAATTGTGAACTTTGAAAAAATGATTTCCCGATGAGGTGGACCATTCTACTTGACCAATACTCAGAGTGACTTCCAAGAAGAATGATTGTCCTAGACCATTCCCCCACACTGGTCATAAGGGAAATCTATGTCTATGGTACATTAACAATCTATCAGACCATTTTCATTATGAAAATGATTGTCTTATCTGGACCATTTTTCGAACTAGAAAATGCTTGTCTGTCAAAAATGTCGAACTACTTTCCAAACTAGAAACAAGTTTCCCAACCTGGACTATTTTCTGAACTAGAAAATGATTATCCATAAATCAATAACATATCAATGCTCCCTCCCAAACTGGGAGTAATAACTTCCTTTTTCAATAAGGAATTCATCTCCATGAGCCCCAACTTGTCTCTTGAGTACTCAAACTTTTCATCTCAGACAGAGGCTTTACCAAAATATATGATATCTACTCATTTGTGGAGATATACTAGAGAATCACTTCTCTCTTCTGGACTTTATCACAAAGAATATAATGCTTGATCTCAATGTACTTAGGCTATCATGGAACACTAGTTTCTATGAAAGCTTCACATAGCTCTGATCATTACAATATATCATGGTTGAATTTAACACTTGATCAGATGGTCCATAAATCAACTTATTGCTTCTGTAAAAGCATCACAAGCTACAATATACTCTGATTTTGTAGTGTTGATTGCAACAGGGTTTTGTTTCATGCTATCTCACGACACTGTGGCAAAGCTCAAACTGAAACATATTCAATTAGCCCTTCTTCTATCATCTGCACTACCTTCCCAATCTGAATCGATAAATCCATGCAGGTGTATATCATAACTCAAACGTCCCACAAGGAAAATATCTGACTGAGTATTCTCCAAATACATTAACGAGCCAATCAATTTTCAATACAGAGATGAGTCTACTAGATTAAAGTCTATCAACTTCTTCAGATCTGTCATCATGGGAGTTTTTCCATGGATTAGAAATCCATCATCCTAGACTTATGAGTAACCATTCTAATTCACTATCTCTGTCATAGAAAGTTTTCACCACACTTATGTTGTATATGGGATACTCTGCATCAAGTTTCTTGAATCCATACAAGATCTGCATACGTGGGTCTCTTTCTAGTATAAGCTTCTTTCTCACTTTTATTTATTGGGAAGAACAATCTTTTACATACAAATTCCAATCCATGGATACTACAAGAGGCATATATGGAACAAGATTTTGTCGTAGTCTTCTCCCTCCTTCTGGAAGGACCTGAATCTCATGATGCTTCCATTAATAAGTATTTTTCACATTTTCTTACATACACTGTTCACAACTTCCATTTCTTCTAGTTGATTTCTTCTAGTGGGTTCAAACCAAGTTGGTAGTCTTATGAATCTCGGTATAATAACTGTTTTTTCTAGATTTTCTTTCTTTCTTGGAATCTTCATGTTCTTCCTCATGTTCCTCTTTATATTTTGGGTCCATGGAGTCTTCTATAGATTCCATACCCTTCCTTATCGAGGATTCCAACTTTTTCATCATAGGCGAAGGGATGTAGATGGACAATCAAGGATACTTAAGACTTATTTTCAAAGAAGTCTTCTTCTAGAGTCAAAATGAACACGTGTTGCTTATCATGGCTGCTACTTTCAATGGGAACATGGACAGATACTTCATAATCTTCACGGATTCTTCAATAGATCATATCATTTAGGATTAAATCCCTCCTAATATTTTCTTCAGGCATGAATGCATGCTCTTCTTTTGGAATTCTGTAATCATCTCCCTCCATCTAAGAGAATCCATGATTTTGTATGTATCCTTATTTCCCTCTGAAAAGTGTCACATGTCTTATTCTAATTTCCTCGTGATTATTGACTTCTTTTTTATTTGAATCCTTCTTAGTCTCTTCAAGTTTGATTCTAATTTTGGCTTATATGGAAGTTTTTACTTATATAATAGATTCCTCGGTAATTTTCCAATGTACTTCATCTTGACTATAAGAATAAGTTTGCTTCATCTTGCTTAACTTTCTTTGAGGGTTCCTTTTCTTCGGCAATTGTTGCTTCATGTGTTTCCTTCCTTTTCTTTAACTCATGACAATGGTTCTTGTAGTGACCATATCTTTGACAGTTGAAGCATTGTATTTTTGACATATCCTTTTCTTGATTTTGTTTCTTCCTTAAGCCAAACTTCCTCTTATTCCTGAAATTCTTGAATTTTTTTGTGAAGGCTTGATCATCATATTTATTTTGGGATTTTTCTTTTGTGTTAATCCTTGATTCTTCTTGTGCACAATAAGTCCAAAGCTCTTCAAATGTGGGATACTCCTTTCTTGTGTTCATGCTTGCGAAAAATTCATCCCATGTCTTGGGAAGGCCATTGAGTACTATATTTACCAGTTCCTTTTCTAAAATGATTTCTTCAATAGCTTGTAGTTGATCTCTTAAATGAGAGATTCTCACAAGGTATGATGTTATTCTATCATCATCATTTATTTTCATGTCACATAGATTGTTATTCAAACTCATTACTTGTCCAATGTTTCTTATTGAGAATAGGTTAGTTAGGGAATCGTACATATTCTTAGATGAGTCAAGATGAGATATGTAGTGTATCAAGTGGTCTTTTACAGATTCCACTATGATACTCATAGTGTTGATGTCATTATCCTTGAAATTTTCCATAACTGCAACGTTCCAAGGTTCCTTCTCTTTTCCCACTTCAAACTATGGTTCCATGATCTTTCTTTTCACAAGATCCAACACTTTATTCTTGGACAGGATGAGGTCAATCCTTGTCTTCCATGCTCTGAAGTTAGAAGACCTTATAACTTGTTTTCTGACTTCATAGAGTAATTCATTACTGCTTTGACTTGGTCAACCTTTGACTTTGACCAAAAAATTAAACTTGATGTCTTGGCTTGCTCAGAGCAACACAAGGTGCGCTAGGCTAGGGAGCACTAGGATATCCATAAATTAGGTCAATATCTTCACTTAAGGTGCATTAACAAGAGGGTTAGGGTTTCGTTGTTGCAACAAAAATTTGACTGCAACTGCAACTGTAACTAAGAAAATCCTCCTAATCTATCTTCCAGCGGTTAGAATGTTTGAAGATAGTGTGGGTCCATAACTTGTTATAATAATAGGTGTGCTTGTTTCACCATAGAAAATATAGCAATATTGTCACCCAACCATAGGCAAAAAGCCCACCCCGAGCACCTTAACCTTGACAGAGAGAATAATTATAGAAGAAAAAACTAGAACCAATAGCTAATAAAGGCAGTGTACCTCTCTCCAGAGCTAGTGTACCAAGAAGAAATTCCAAACCATAACCAAAGAGAAATTCCAAGACAAAACCAAAATTTCCAGTTGGAGCAGTTGCAGCTGCAACTCCTCTCCAAACTTGTGCGCTATTGGTATTATGCAATTATGAGGATGAGAGTCAAAAATGAGCTCTAGCGCTCTCTATTTATATTCCTCCAAGTGACCTAACTGGGCTGAATTCTATTCCTGGAGATTAACAACTTAATATTACATTTTCTCTTGAGCCGACTTGTCTTCTAGGGTTCTTATCCAACCATTTAGGGTTTCTCTAGCTTCCTGGAATATTCTAGTCTTTTCAAAGGTTACACGTGGAGGTTAATACCTCCCGCAGCTACTATAATATCAACACTTGGTTTCCCTATGAATTTTATATATTTGGTATGGCCGCATGTCTTTCAGGTCAACCTCTAAGCGATATTTTCCCTTTTTATTTTTTCGATCACCTCTTTCCACAATCAATTTTTTAGACTCCTTATCAAAAATATCACTTTGAAAAGTGAAGGATTCCTCTTCACTCAAAGTCTCATTTTCAACAACTTCCAATCAATAATTTTTTTGAGTTACATTTCCTGGTTTTTCCATCGTGGGAAATATTTTCTCAATATCCACCTCTAACTCCATGTCATCGAGAGAAAATATTTGGATGTCATTTTCTATAAGTTTGTCCTCTTCCTTTTTGTTAGCACCAGAAGTCACCTCTGGATTGTGGCAGAGGTAAGCCTGATACCCATCATAGTTTATGTCACATATTGGTTATAAAACGTTCAAATGGGTACAGTCTCAGGAAAATATCATCTTAACTCGGAAAACTAGACTAATATGCACTAACAGGTGAGGTCTTGATTTAACTTCAAATAGTAAGTTGTAGTAAGGGTGATTAGGAGGAAGACTTTAGTGCGAAAATGGAGAAGTCTTTCAAGGACATCAAGTCTTTCGGAAGCCCAAGGAGGAACAATCTAAACATAAGAACTTCTTGAATTTAAATCTCACAGAAACTGAAAGGAACTATAACAACACTATAATCAAACTTTCATCATAATGCAGTCACAATAATTCAAGTGAATCATTCAACCATGAACTCTTTCAGCATCAAAGGGAAACAAGAGGGAGTAAGAAAGTTGACTTTCATTAAACAAGATGTCTCAAATGCCTATACATAATCAGAGAACCAGAATGTTCATTAAAACTTTACAATATACGATCTTTTCTCTACCATCGACCCTTACAAAATATAAAAACTAAGTATATATACTCAAAGAAACTCGCCCCTACAGAAATGGGCTCTAGTCACTACATTCAAGGCTTCACATTTTCTTATTGTCTTATCATACTGCACATGCATTCTTCTGTCAAACGCGATCTCATATCGGTATGGCTCTGGCAGGGAAATTCATCCATAGGGGTACCACAGGCTGACCGCTCCAGAACCTCCATGTCTTCCATTTATGGGGTGAAATGAGGTTTCAACTACCTCCGTCTATTTCCATTAACTACCCGCATCAGGATCAAGAAGGAGGCTGACACTCAAGAATGTTCCAGTCAAGCTCATAATCCCTTCTAGTCAAAATTGGTGCCTCGAGGCTATAAGGAATTTTTTTTTGTGACCACTCGAGTGCTTTGATCCTTTGATCATCACCCTTTCATCGCCCTAGGAGACCGTGGGTTGTGACCTCGTGCTTAAACAAATATAATTTTGGGACTTCGCATATCAAGAATTCTCACTCCATTCCTTTCTCAAACTTCTGAGTCGCGAAGTCACGACTTCTCAGATCCTATGCCACATGCCCCTTTGGAATGGACGGTCCTGATCATTTCGCAATCTCATGCTTCGCAAGTTCCC
>JASDQU010218392.1:0-11274 GCA_032191745.1 Picea mariana | reverse complement strand
GATATCTCAAGTAGTTGGGCCTCTCCAAGCCTATTTAAACAGACCTTCTCATGGTGAAAAGAAAGGGGAAAAAGTATTGTGAAGCATCCAACCTATGATCTCATGAAGAAGGTATCTTTTGGAACATCAACATTCGTTGTGTGGACTGTTTAAGCAAGGGTTCGGATGAGGAAGGCTTGACGAAGATGCTACACTGACATCTATGGCTGTAAGCATTCTTCATTGTTTTTCTCTTTAATATAATATGCTTGGCCTGTTTCTTTCAAATCTGTGTTTGATCTCACATGAATTTGTCTCTAATAGATAGGTCTATTTCAAACTAATCTCAGTAGAGTAGGAAGTTGTTCGTACTTTTGTTTGTCTACAAGGCTTATCGAGGAGCATAATATTGGAGCTCAACTCGGACCGTGCAGGGACAAACACCGGTAAAAGGTATTTCTTTTCTCCTTCCTCCTCACACATTAGTTTATCTAGATCTAAAAGGAAGTCAGTGTCCACGATAAGCATCTTCTTTCTTAAGAGTTAAGAGTCTAGCTCTCAAGAGGAGATCTTCCAGTCCGCGGGGATATTTTCCTTCAACACCCCTCTTATTTGGCCTCTTCCCGAGGCAAGGGATGAAGAAAATGGTCTTAAACTTAGAGAACATGGATATTATTTAGAGTATAGCTTGCAAGCTAGATTAATGCTAACTTTCAATTTAGCATTAGTTCTAAACATTAAATGTTTAGAAACACATGTATAGTCCACTTCTGGATACATATTCTCTAACATATATTTTGTTCACTCTCTCATGATCTTCCACCTACATCACATGAAAACAAGTTCGTTGTCATTTCTGAGTCTTTGTTGTCACTTCCAAGTGTCTGTTGTCATTTTTGAGTCATTCTAAACATTAATAATAACTCGCTCGCTCAGTGTGGACTTGTTAGACAGAAACTGCACCGCAGGTGCACATGCTGCTGGTGACATTCCCGCACCCCAAGGAACTGCACATGCTACTGGTGAATGTGAACTGCACATGCTGCTAGTGCTGGTGAATGTTAGGGAACTGCACATGCTACTGGTGAATGTGAACTGCACATGTTGCTGGTGAATGTGAACTGCACATCCTGCTGGTGAATGTTCTTGAGGTATGAATTCCTTGATTTAATACCCATACCCATTCTATTAGATCTATTGAAATCTAGCTTCTTATTGAGTAGCGTCTTGGAATTAGTTGAATCGATCAAATTTTTCCATCATCTTTATGAAAATTTGTGTTTTGTTTTAATCTCAGAGACGACTAACAAAAACAAACAAATTTCTTATAGGTTGGGTTTCTCCATGTCCATGCTTCACGACCTGATTGATTGCCTTATTGTCTAGAGAAAACAAAGGACAACTAGCCTCATCCTTCACTTTGGTGTTGTACGTCTCATCCATTACCCATTGCTACATGAGGTAAATAAAAATCAGCAAACTCAAAAAATCAAAGCACCACAAATCCCATATAAAACATATAGATTTCCAGAAAATTCGTAACGAAAATACCTGGTGCTTGTCATTGGCATTTTCATGGACCAAAATGACAGACCCATTACATATCGCGAGCGAAAAGTCAGGATTATCCTTGGTAAAGGCTCTCACGACCTGCCCTCGTGGAAAAACGAGCTTGCCTCCAGGTCACGGAAATGAACCCCCTGGAGGCCCGTAGCCAGGTCGCTTGAACGAATCCTCGGAAGACCCACTTCTCGGTCACGGGAACTAATTGGAGGGAGTCTCACATTCTGGTCTCTGAAACCTTATTCTTGAGTGATTTTGAATCGCTCCGCCCTTTTCCTTCCACCTGGGTGTTTAACACCTTCTCTATGCCTTTATTCAGATTATTTTCGTCATATGGGTCTAAACTGTAAGTGAGATTCCCAGGGAGGCTCACGGTTCCTGAGCCCTTATCCCTAGACAAGTAAAATATATGAGTAGTTCTAGCAAACCTTGACATTCACTCCTTCATATCTAAAGAATAAATCCATGGCATCAAAACAAAAAATAAGCCAGGATGTAGTGAAGGATTTTCTTACTTGTTGCTTGCTTGTGGGTCAGGATAGATAGCGTGGTTTTAGAGATAACGATTCTAATGAATAATCTTCAAGCTTCCTTTTGGTTGAACATCCGTATCAGTGTATGAGTTCCATGAATATAATTGACACCTGGATGACTGCATGTATGAGCATGCATTATCATTATTACATGGCCTATAAAATTTTATTGTTACGTATATAATATTTATTAATGATTAATATGTATCTCAACCACGATTCCCCCAGCTCACTAAGGGTTTGAGCTTACACTTGCCTGACACAAGTAGCTTGTTGACAAACCAACTCCATGAAACTAAAATAATCGTCGTAAGCCACAGGAAGGCAATTCTCTGGAGCGAGTCGGTAGCCTACTGAAATTATCATCAATTTTATCTCAGAAGCCAATCTACAAATGAACACATGCTAAATAGACAATGTCAGTGAACCCATCATGAATCCTCCCCTGTGGAAGTATATGACAAGTGAAAAATTTCCACATATGTGCTCATCTGCCGAAGTTGATCTGGGAAGATACAAGTGTGCCCATACATGAGTGCCTGCATCTATAACGACATCTCTTGAAGCCACGGCTTCATCCAGTTTGTCATATGGGGGGACATTGGATACACAGTGGGAGAACCTTTCCACGGATCCATCTCTGTACACTCTTATGAATCCTTCCAGTTCCTCCTCCACTTTGTGTGCCTCGTGCACGAGGTGGGGAGTAGTCTTTTCCACAGGCCTAATTGTCTTCAGATCTACCGAAACAGTATCCATATAAACCTAATTTTCTGCACTTCCAAAAATATTTCTGGGAGAACATGATGTTATGTAAGTAATGGGGATTGGATTTGTGTGCGGGCAAAGCCTTCCTCTATGTAATATTAGTCACCTACTCTTTAGAAAATTGTACCACTGACTGACCAGTGGAGGGATGTCTGACTATGATTTTGAAAATGCCTACCTCTATGTTGTTGTGCGTGAGGACTCACATTTATAGTGAGTATCAGGAGAAGAGGAGAATGCTTCGTTAACCTTTTTTAATCCACTAGTCAGCTACCAAGCATAAACGGTTAAGAGGGAATAAAAATTAGCTTAAAATAACAACTAACACATTTCGAAAGTTTTAATTTCTATAATCATCCTTCATCCCCCTTTTAAAGCATCAATATTTAGAATAGCTTATATGTTGGGACACTTTTATTCAATCGAATTCTTTGACACAAAATGTTATGAGAAACACTTTTATGTTTTCATTAAAAAATGATTTCATATAATCATAAATGCTTTTATAATCTTAATTTTTTTGTCCCTTATAAATATAGTCTCTGACTTAATTTATTATTTTTCAGATATCATTGGAGACTTGTCTATATAGGAGCAACAAGTCCCTGGGATTTATGCCTTCTTAGTAGGGACTTGTTGCTCCGCAACTACCCTTGTTAATCTAATAAACATAAACGGACCTAAGTTTATCAAAACATTTCACCATTCCAACACTTATTTATTAATCTAATAAACATCCCTTGTTACTCCAAACATATGAAATGATAGAAATTAATTTAAAATTCTATAACTATATGAATTTCCATAGAAACTTTTATTTAAAACCAAAACTAAATGATTTTCGTGGTAATGTCTTGACATTTAAGGAATGGAAGTAACTTCAAAATATTTTATTTCTTTTTCTCTTTTTGCAAACCATACAATTAGTTACTTAAGGATTACGTGGACAAGTGGAGGTTAAGATCGAATATTTAAGTCACAAGCTCTACTCCTCTGAAGGTAAATTGACAAAAGTTTGGGGAAAATCTCCAGGTGAAGTAAACAATATGATATTAATTAAACATCACTCTTGTCAATGCACAGCGTGGTTACTGCTAACTATTACACGATAAAATAACAGTAAATCTCTCTCTCTATCGGGAGTTGGAATGAACAGTAGAATGTCACCTCGGTCATCATAGGAAAAATTTAGGCAAGTAAAACTATGAGACGTATCATTGTGGGACAAATTCGTTGATTGTACCATCATCTCGATTATTATTTTAAAATAAAGACGTTGGCAACACAATAGTAATTACAAGGCATTCATAATTTTGTTGTCTGTCAGTGACTCCACGGGCTAACAATATTATCGCTGACTAACATTGATATATTGTCTAACATATATAAACTTGTTGTCAGCTAAATATACAAATTGTTGTCCATTAAAATAGCCATATATATGATCTATAAACGAGGCGCTATCTATGTCAAATGCAATCTGCAAACAATAATTGTCTGCATACAATTGGTTGTCTATAAAATTATTTCCATAAGAATACTAGTTGTCATGCAGGCCGTTGTCTAAATAACAACGAATGAAATTATGGATATCATAATGACATAGCTGTGAGGTTATCACTATGTAAAGGAAACCACAGGGAAGGGCTGGGTAAAGAACATAGTGTATTCACATAAATAATCGCATGATATTAATAAATAGCATGGAATAACAGTTCAATCACAGGGTAAATACCATGGCTATACAAACTTGTTGTCAAATGTATACTAGATACACGACTTCGGTTATAACTCTGTCTCACCCTGTATATCAATTCGTGGTCACTCTCATTTACATTAAATTTTCATAGGTAAGATTAAGTCGTTTTTCAAGACAAAATTATAAAATCATTTCCATACCATAAATTCAAAGTCACCAATATGCAATAACTAAAAATGGTTGTCCTAAAATGACGGTTAAACTCACAGTCGAGATAGATATGAAATCATTGTCATAGATTGCAATGGTTGGCCATTAAAGGATGGGTTTCCAACATTGGTACATAGAGTTAAATGTTAAGTGGTAAAATAGCAGTGGTCACAGGCAGTGGTAAGAATATCATGCAGAAATCACAGAGTAGAGTGGCCAAGGTAAAATTGTAGAGGTGAATTTGTAAATCAATAAATTAAAAACGTTGTCATAGTATCTTAGTCGCAGTCACTATGTAAAAATAACAGTCACTACCTAATAAAATCATAGTCAATATTAAATCACAATCAATAATTGTAAATGGCAGTCAAATACCAAACCCATCATCGGGATTCATCAATAAAATCACCGAGATGGTACCAACAAGTGATGGGATTTGTAAAAAAATCACAGAGATTATTCCAAGGAAGTGCTGGGTGATAAGCCAAGAAATCGCAGAGATAATCAACGAAAACACAAAGAGAAAAAAAAAATACGTATAGGTATTCAATTGCAAGAAGGCACAAGACAATCAATCAACCAGGAACAATCAACTAGGGTATACAGCTGGGCAAAAACATCATTCGCTCATCGCCCACGCACAAAAAAGTAGGGTATTAGAATCTATAGGTCGCTATGCACTGAAGTGACGACCATCGATTTAGCTCTTGGCCGACTGCTCAGGTGTGGACTGATGATCTAGGGATGAGGACGAAAGATAAAGCATAATCTCCTCATAATAATCAATAAAACAAAATATAACAGTCATAGAAATCAAGGATCGATGGCCAAGGAAATCAATTCGATGGAACGAGCGTAAGCTATGATGACTTTAAGTTATCAATTAAAAACATTAAGTAAAACACTTTTCTTCACACAATAAAGGTACAAAAATGAAAGCACAAGAACAATAATTATCTACCATTCAAAATAATTTCAGGCGTACCACAGCCTAAGGTGACAGGTCTGAGTCATTGTCCCGCAAGCTTCGTTCAGCTCTCGCTTTCCGACTGATGTGACTTCATCGGTACCTCCTAGCCAACACTAGGGGTACTCTTCTTCCCCCTTAGCTCCATAAGCTGCAAAGGGGCCACACACACTATACCAGAGAGCAACTAGCTCCCAACTCACCTCGCAAGGCCGAGCTACCAGTCGTTAACTGAGTTGGGTATCCCAACTCCCACAAGATAAGTCAGTCAAGTCAAACATTATGCAACGTAACGTTACGCATGAAGAATAGATACATACTCCTCCTCCTCCATCATTTTTATAGATTTTATAAGTCCTTCCTTCCCAATTCCCCAATTAATTTATTTTTCATTAATTTAATTCAGAAAAACCTCTACCATACACATGTCACCCATCCCCCTAGTTGCACCAGAAAATAATTTCATTAATTATTTAATTACTCCTATTTCTCTTACCCACCTAAAAGCATTCATAAAATCACTCCTTGGTGTCCCCATATTCCCTTACACAATTTAAATGACTTACGCCCTTACTAAATTCCTAGTTGAATTCAATTTAGAAAGCTCTTAAAGGCAAGATTCCTTACTAAGTCATTCTACTTTTTCTTTATGTTTCCCTTTTTCTTTATGTTTCCCCTTTTTCCCTTAGTTTCCTATTTCTTTTAAGTTTCCCTCTTTTCCCTTTTTATCTAAAACTTAAATTAGGAAGTGTAGAAAAATTACCTTTTACCCCTTTTTATTTTTAATTAATAATTTTTAATTAGAAAATGTAGAAAAACAATCAATTCCCTTTTAAAATTTTAATTCATCAATACAATTTGATTTTAATAAATTAATTGAATTCTTACCCCTTTCTTGTCACATGTTTAATTATGATTATGATTATTATTTTTACCACAAGTATCACTTAGACCTAGATTTTAATTTCACTACATCGAACGACATTTTATTAGGGAAATTGTTTTTAAATCTTGCTTATCATTTTTTCTAAGTCCATCTAGGTTTATTCACTTATTAGTTAACAACGTGACGTGCCCTTCAAGATGCACTAGATGCTCCAAGGGTGCCACTCGCCTCATTCATTTTCCCTTGCACGACTTGCCCTTCAGGACGCACTACATGCTCCAGGGGTGCCACTCACCTCTTTTCATTTTTCTGGGGCAACGTGCTCCAAGGGTGCCACTATCCTCTTTCCATTTTTCTGGTGCGACGTGCCCTTTAGGATGCACTAAGTGCTCCAAGGGTGCCACTTGCCTCTTGACTGACTTGGTAGACATCAAAAACCCCTGGAGTCAATACTCTGCCAGGTGATCTTGTGGGAGACTAAGGGCCTCTAAGGAATAAGGCCCCTTCCTTATTGTGCGCCCCTTAGAATCATCATGAGCGACTATCGTAGTCTGCCCTCACGACATCGTGGGTCTTCTCGAACTAGGTAATCGTTAACCTACAGTTCGAGCCATGGCAGGAGTGCTAGTAGGCTATGGAAGGGTTGTTGTCCACACCTCTCCCTCGGGTTTCTAGTTTTCATTCGTGACCCCTCTACTCCACATGTGAGTCTGGTCGACAAGTTATCGTCAGCTTGCATCATCAATAAATCATGTCAGCAATAATAATCAATCATCATAACATATAATCAGATGTACATATGTCATATCTACAACAATCAACCTCAATAGTTCACTCCCTAACTCGATCCAAATTCCAAGGGGTTTCATTGATGCCTCTGCATCCTCAAGGTCCAAAGTCTTGCACACTTAGGAGAACCCAGTCAATAGCACCTGTGTATGTAAATACACAAAATAACGTATAATCACATCCATAATGCCTCATAATCATAATCAAACGACCAATAGTATAATAATCTGGATCACTTGCAGGCAAGTGTCCTCAAAGATTAAGTTCGCTTAGTGTGCGCAAGAGCTGGATGTTACAACAATTTCTACTTAGACCTAGGTTTTTATTTCACCAGGTTGGGCAACAATTTTTAAGGGAACTTTTAGTTATTAAACTTTACTCATACCATCATCTATTTTAAGGCCGACTAGGTCTTGAGGAGGCATAGTTTTCTAGGCACTAGGTTTATTAACTTACCACAGTTGAAACCGTGACGTTCTCTTCAGGATGCACTACGTTCTCCAAGGGTGCCACTCACCTCTTTCTGTTTTATTTTCACGATGTGCCCTTCAAGACACACTATGTGCTCCAAGGGTGCCACTTGCCTCTTCATTGAATTCGGTAGACATAAAACCCCTGGAGTAAATACTCTGTCAGGTGATCTTGTGGGAGACTAAGGGCCTATAAGGAATAAGGACCCTGCCTTATTGTGCGCCCCTTAAAATCATCGTGAGAGACTATCACAGTCTACCATCATGGTATCGTGGGTCTTCCCGAACTAGGTAATCATTAACCTGTATTTCTAGCCATGGAGGAAGTGCTAGTAGGTTGTGGAAGGGCTACTGCCACACCTCTCCCTCAATGTCTCTGGTTTTTGTGCATGACCCCTTTACTCCAATTGTGAGTCTACTCGACAAGATATTGTCAGCCTGCATCCATCAATGAATCATGCCAGCAATAACAATCAACATCATAATATCTAATCATATGTACATATGTCACATCAAAAACATTCAAAACCTAAAAATCCACTCCCTAACTCAATCCGGAGTCCAAGGAGTTTCATCGATGCCTCGACATCCTCAACATCCAGAGTCCTGCACACTCAATAGAACCCAGTCAATAGCACATGTCGATGTAAATACAACAAAAATAACATATCATCAAATCCACAATATCTCATAATGATAATCAAAACAACCAATAGTATAATGACCTGGATCACTTGCACGCAATTGTCCTCAAAGAATAAGTCTGCTCAATGCATGAAAGAGAGGGATGTTACAGTAAAGGAATTGAAATCAATAATGAAGGACAGTTTAAAAGCAACTAAGCATATCAAGATGTTGGTCAATTATCTTGCTACGACAATATAAAAAATAATTCCACCTTCTGTGTTTGCAAAATATTATGGAGCATTTAACTACCAGTTAGCATGCATCTAACTCGACAGCTGCCCCAAAAATGATGTTTAGCAGACAAATAAAACAATGATTCTGGAAATCAAATCTTCACAATAATTTATCAATTGCAGAGTGAATCTGTAGTTCAGATTTTTAAAGGTTTAAACCAAACAACTCTAAACTTGGGATTGCAACTCATCTTACAGTGAACACGAAATCTTAGATCTAGGTTTGCAAATAAAATTTAAAAGAAAACCAACGGAAGTCCAGAGTTCAGACTGTAGTTAATTTACACAGAGACCATCCACTTTTTCCTTTAATCAGTTTTCATTTTAATAATTTGATAGTGAATTAATTAATCTAAATACCATAGTTGTTCTCTATTTGCAGCGACCTTGACGAGATTCCAATATCAAGACAGTTAAATCTCCTATGACCACAAAAGTTTCAATTCCCGAATTCAAATAGAACACAATGGTTGACTAATCGAATTTCCAAAAAGAATTTTGTAAAAACCCCATCGGTATTCCAAAAATTGGGTTGTCAATATTATTACAATTGTCATACAAATTCAATTTACAAGAAAGGAAAAACGATAACACAAGATCCAATGAATTGTACATTCAAATTGCAAAATTAATAGACAAGAAATCCGCCATTTTTAGATTTCAAAGACAACTTATTATACAACGACCAAGATGAAAAAATCATGGATAAATAAATTTTTTTGCAGTGACTTGATAAGATATTTCTCTGGAATATACATTTAATTATAGCATTCAACACAATTCTAACATCCAAATTCAACACAATTAAGAGACTACAATTAAATTTCTAATAAACAAACTTTCTCCTGTTACAATTACAATTTTCAGAAATAAAAATAACATAACCGAATGAAGATGGTGGGATGAGGATTCCTCCAAATTCTTACACTTCTCCTCTTATCTCACTCACTAACCACAAAGAATTCACCAGTACCTCTCAGTCAATGCTAGGGGTACTCTTCTTCCCCATATTCCATTGATCCACAAAGGGGACACACACAAGAAACCAACAAACAATAACTCCAAGACTTTCCTCGAAAGTAAGAGCTTCCACTCTTTCTTCAAGCTTGGTATCCCAACTCTCACAAGTAAAACATAGTCTATAAAATTTTGGCAGCATAACATTACCAAGAATAAGTGAGATCAATTTCCCTTCTACCGCATTTGTTTTATAAAAAAATCCTCAATGACACATGTCCTCATGGAAAATTAATTATATTTTTAATTAATTTAATTAGTATTATTCACCCACACACTTGTCACCCTCTCCCAAGGTTGAAAAAGTAATTACCAATTTTATTTTATTTAAAAATCCAATTTCCCTCACATTCCCCAAAGTGTTCCTATTTTGTCTCTTAGTTGTCCCTTTGTTCCCCAATTTCTCATTAATGAGTGTCCCCTAATTAGATCCTAGTTAGAGTTGGATTAGGAGTCTTCTTCTAGTTAGACTTAGTGGTAGCTTGACTCAAGATATTCTATGTGTACACCTATTCGCTCATGTTTTATTTCTTTCTATTTTAAAATCCATTTTATTAATTTCATGCACACATGTGCAATTTATCCTTTCTTTTAAATTTGTATTTAACTTCTTCCTAGAGTTTGATTTTATTTTAAATCATTTTAATTTATTTAATATTTTAACTAGTCCCTTAATTAAACTTAGACTTGACTTAGTCTATAACTTAGGCTTAGACTTTTGTTAGGATTTATAATTAATAATTTACTGTTTAATTAATTATTTTGTTCTAACAAGGTCTAATCACTTCAATTTTTTCTCGACCACCTAGATTTATTGACTCAAATTTTTAATTACACGGCGTGCCCTTCAAGATGCACCTCTATGCTCCAAGGGTTTCACTCACCTTAGACTTGTTTTGGATGTTTTTCTAACCCTTGGAGTCAACTCTCCACTCAATCGACCTTGTGAGAGACTAAGGGCTTCTAAGGAATAAGGACTTTGCCTTATTGTGCGCCCCTTAGAAATATTCGTGAGCAACTGCCTCAGTTTACCCTCACAACATTGTGGACCTCTCGAACTAGGTAATCATTAACCTACCATTCAAGCCACAACGGGAGTGCTAGTAGGATGTGACAGGGACGTTGCCACACCTCTCCCTCAAATTCCAGGTTTCTTTGCATGACCCCTTTACTCCTTATGTGATTCAGATTAGTAGGCATCGTCAAGCCTGCATCCACTGACAAAAATAGTGTCAATAATCCATATACATAAATCATGTTGTAATCAATCATATGTCACATTTGTAGAAAATGAAATACTCAAACAAAATAAAAGACACTCCCTGACTCAATCCAGAGTCCAAGGAAGTCCCTCGATGTCATCAACGTCCATAACCTGTCATGTGTCCTACACACTCAAGATGACTTGTCAATAACACACACACACACACACACACACACACACACACACACACACACACACACACACACACA
>JASDQU010218391.1:3781-15510 GCA_032191745.1 Picea mariana | reverse complement strand
AGCCTTGTTCGTGACTGTGACAACTTTTGGCATGTAACTGCATTTGTATTTTCCCATTCATAACCACAGACAGTTGTTTGGTATATTTTCACACGGATCTGCAGTGTAATTCTATTGGCATCCATGTATGCAAAGTCAATGCAGAATGTAATGAGCAACTAGTTCTTCCAGTTGGTTCCCCATCACTCCACTTCTAGGTTGTTTATAATGTATTTCAGCCATCGCAGATACTCCTCTAACCTCACACATTAGGGGGCATCTGTTATAGTAAGATTTGCCTCACCCTATGCAATCTTGCACAAAAGGCCTTTTTCCATTTCTTTGTGCAGACTTATCATCCCTGTTTGTAAATCCCAGAGCTAAAAATACATATTTTCCACATGTACGGACCTTGCCTACTATACAACATGCATATACGCAGGTTGCATCACTACAGCCTGCGTACATCAAGATTTGTGCC
This sequence comes from Picea mariana, assembly GCA_032191745.1. Taxonomy (NCBI): domain Eukaryota; kingdom Viridiplantae; phylum Streptophyta; class Pinopsida; order Pinales; family Pinaceae; genus Picea; species Picea mariana. The sequence goes on along the minus strand of JASDQU010218391.1, from coordinate 15,050 downwards.
CCAAAAATGAAAATTAGTGTCGGATTTCCATGTCATGACAAGAGATCTATGATCCTTGGCCTTACATATACTGGAAATGTTATGACTTGGCCCTTCAATTCCATTTGAAGGCTATAAATGGGCCAATTCTGAGCTATGGAAAAGAGGAGAAATAATTCAACTTTGAGAGCAAAGTTACTCTGAAGGAATTATTTACTTCATATTGAGTCTGCATCCCTTTGTCCTTTAAGTATGAACACAATGTTCAACCCCCAAGCTCTTCCCTTATTGATTGAGAACTTTATTGTCTCTCTTCTATGAGCTTGCCTTTGGTGGAGGATTGAAGTGGTGGAGGCCCAACTGGAAGGAACTTAGTTTCTTGGTTCTGAACCGTGCCGACACGGAAGTCTGTAACATTTTCACTTCCGTTGATCATATATTAATAGAAATACTCTTTTCCCATCCAATTGATATCTTGCAAATACTTGAATTATTATTCCATGGGTGTATTTGTCATGTTTATTAATGGATTATGCTATTGAATGTCCTAGCATCATTTATTGTCACCATATGCTTGCTTTGCTTGGTTGTTGAGGACTAGTTGTAGGTATATTGTTTTGGGTCAAGTGCTCAACATTGGACTTCATCAAATGTCTAGACGAGGTAGGCCTTTTATCTTGTCTTGATAGCATATTTGTTTACATAGCATACTTGAGAAGAGAGTTGATTTCTGCAGTCATTTCCGTCTGTTGTGGTTTACCCTAGCCATAGAGAGATTTTCCTCGTAACACCAAGCATTGAAAGAAATGCAGAATGCACCACTTCCTTTCCTACCTCCAACAAGTGCACTACTGGAAATTGAAACTACTAGAGTGAAACTATCGATGAAACTAGTATATGGAAGCAACCGATGAAACTAATAATAGAGTGAAACCACTAGTAGGACCCAGGACAAAAATACCCATGGGAATTGTAGATGGAATGTAAAGCGCATAGAGAACTAGTATGTGAAGTTGAGCCAAGAACAAGGATGTAAGAGAAATGAGCAGAGTAGATGGGATGTGTGGCAAGGATAAATCTCATCCCTAATGGGGACTAGTTGTGCCTACCACTAAAACATCAAATGGAGCCCAACCAATAGGACATTACAATGGCTTGCAGAGTCGAACCAATGAGATAAGAAAATGGCTTGTAGAGCTAAACCAACAGGTTATATGAGAATGGCGAGTAGAGCAGAACTAATGTTGAGAAGAGATGAACTAATGTTGAGCACGAAAAGTATGATGCGAACTAGCATACTTGAATTTTGAATGCTTGCATTTCCTGAAATGCCTACTAGAGGGACATCATCCCTGTTACCACTCATATTCACATGAGTGGTAATTACATATTTTAGGGGTAACTTGTAGGGATGCTAAGGGACTACAAATAATCACCTATTATTTTTGCTTGAGGATATTCCTTCTTGGATGACTAATCTTCAATGATGTTGTTTGAGGATGGGTGAGCATGGTGATTCTCTTTGATGTTGATGTGGTTGATGATCTTCACTGTCTTGGTTTCTTTTCTTCATGATCACTTGATGATGCTCCTTGGGACTATGATGTGATATGCCATTGATCAACTTACTAGTGATAGTTCATTACTTCATGGCAATGCTCCTTGCATGATTTTATGGAGGTTTTAACATTTAACATGATATGGCCCTTGTGGAAGAAGGCTTTAATGTTTGATGATGTTTGACAAGATAAACAAATACTTTCATGAAATTCCCACCTTCTTTCCATATAGACTTTATGCCACTTGATTTCATGATGTTTGAGGGTAATTTGGCACTTAAAGGATAAATAATAGGTTGATGTTGTTTTATTTGGGTTGTTTGATGGAGATTTTTGTTGGTATCACCATATTTATAGTGCCTTTCTTCACCCATTTTCCACTAATACCCAAAATGAATATGATAGTTGATCTCATTGTATTGAACAATAGTACTATTGTACTTGTATTCAATATTCATACACATGATTTTGTTCGTTGTCCTATAGTTATTTAAGAGTATAAGATAACATACTCATTTAATGAAACGCTATCAGAGACATGGTGTTGTCGTCTTATAGATTCAAGCAAGAATTATAACAAGTTAAAGGTTGTAGCAAGAAGGATATCATTGAATGATGTGATGTATAATGACTATGGATCTCCGTCTGTTTGTGATTTTACTTACATACATGTCATTTGGGGTGCACTAATTGAACATTATACTATCTTGTCCTAAAACACACTTGATTGCAACATTATGAAATTGAGATTGAAAGGTAACATTAACATAAGAAAAACACTCGCTAGACTTGTGAGCATTGTTACTCCTAGGTCTCATCAACCCTCCACCTTCTCATATTGCTCATGATCAGATCTAAACTTTAATCTGATGACAGAATAATGCATACCCAACATTAGATGGAAAATTGAAGAAAATCCGTGCACATCTTTAAGGATGGATAGATCAAAGGCATGTGGTAAAGTGTTCCCTTAGCACGACACTTAGATATTACAACAACATATTACAATTTCAAGATGATGTTCTAACTCATCAAATTCATATCCATTTCCAACAAGCAGAAAGGGATTCCTATAGAAAACCATTAGATCACTAAAATCCCTAAATCAAATGTGTGTGGTCGTTCCAGAGGGAATAATTATAGACGCATTTATAGCCTCTAATGAATCAATTTTAGGAGTAACAAATCAACATAATTGAATCCATTTTTTAGGCCAACATGAGTGGAATGTTTTAAATTTTGTGAAAGAAGCTAACCTACCTCAAGCAAAAGCCTAGAGTCGATCTATCTCCAACAAATTACCTAGGATGACCTAGTTTGAAATCAGGAGTAAAAAAGTACAAATAAGCATTAGGGGCGCCTTCTTTGTGATGGATATTGGTGCAGATCATATCACAATTAAGGTGCCTAATTTCAAGGTTGAAGGGTTCGTAATCATGACATTGTTCATGGTTGTTTTGTTGACTGTGTGGTAACATTTTCCGAGATGTTCTTGCTAAGGTATAAAATTACTAATGGTTTGATTAAAGTGCAAAAATAAGCAAAGAATGGGCAGAGCTGAAAATTCACACTATAACAACACTATTATGTACATAATCCCCGAAAAGAGTGAGTAAAGGATGATGGAATTTATAGAGTAAAAACTAATACACATATTTGGTTTAGATCTAGAAGAATTCTAAGCAACAGATTCTAGGGCAACATTCTCAAACATATTGACAAGGGCCATCATAGGCAACGAAATTTGTAAGCACCATTATTTGTCAGCGGTCCAGATCTGAAAACACAACAGCAAGGTCATCTTCTTATGTTAAAAAGACACTAGATGACGTAATATCTCACATACAATCAAGTAGATATTATTACAGTGCTTAAACTAAAAAAGGGGAAGCATATTGACCTTGTTTTATTGAAGATCAATAAATGAAGATTCTTTCCATGCATGTCCTCAACACATACATCATCAAGTGGGTGAGTTTTGGGTCATTATGGCGTTGTTTATAAGCACAAGACTTGCAAAAACAACATGAAGAAGAGACTAACAGAAGGTTATAGTCAGAACTAGTTGTTGTAATGGCAACACCCAAACATCAAGGACATCCCATCTTGAAATATGAGATAGTAGAACAACCATAGGGGCTACTCTAGAAATCTCAACTAAGTATTAAAACACATACTAGTCATGTGTCAAGGAAGAAGCTTATAGATTTGAATATCAACCAATTGTTTCGGGACATGGTTTTACACTTGAGCACATGGTTTTGCACTTACCATTGGAGCTGGAGTTTGGCCCATTCTCCATGAGGGCTTCCACCTATTCTTGTGTCTATTTGGTTCTTCATTACTTCATCTACCTTGGGATCATCCATATGTGCCACTTGGACATCTATATCTCATCTGTTGGAAAGACCTTGTCTACTAGTCACACTATGAATGATGTTAGTTACTTGCACACTCATTCATGGCTTGCTTTGAGGAGATCACATGTACATGTTCCATGATCATTTATTGAGGTCGTTCTACTTCATGCATGCTTATCTCACATGTGGACGCACTTGTCTATACTACTATTTTGAGATCCTAGACTTGGTCTACACTCAAGCCAAGAAGGTACCCTCATTTATTGGCTCTATATTTGGAAGGTTGCTACAACCAACTCCTTATTTTATTCATTGTCGACTTAGCTCTTGGAGCTAGTTAGATATGAGTTTCATTTTAAATTGTTTCCAAGATTATTTTAATGTAACCTCATAAAGACGATTGCGGATCTCATCAAACTATTTCTACTTTTAGTAAAAGGTTTGTTAGGGAAGAATATTTTATGATTATTCGTAGGAGAACTAATGGATCTAGAAAACAATCCATTGTTTATTGTATGAGGAGTTAAAACTCAAACCTATATAAGGGTTTGCTCTCTCCATTTACAACTTGGATTTTGTTGAATGAAAGAAGTTGTGAGTAAAATAGCTCCAAGCTTTGGAGTAAATGTGTGTGTCTTTGTGTAAGTTATGGTGTATATTATGACAATTTTTTTTTTATGTGTGGCAAATTTGTTTGAGGCACACCATTGCAAGTCGTTTTTGTAGGTTTTAAATGCTAAAGTCAATCAAGGGCCATAGAAGAGCAACTTGCTACTTTGTAAAGGGCTATGGTAATTGGTTTCCTCCCTCTTTTCTCATTTCCTTTTGTGCCACTTACCTTTAGGATTAGTACATTAGATAATAGACATCAATTGATCTTAATGTTTGTAACTAATCTTCAAGTAGGGGTTACCCATTTGATTGCCTTGATGTTGATCTAGTATATACCCTCTCCACCATTTACCTGGAGATCTAGCAACCAAATTAGGGTTGCTATAGGGCACACCACATTGATTGCTCATAGCCCCTAATCTTTCACTAGAACAATGCTATGAGATTGTGTACATGACCCCATAACCCAAGCGGGCAAGGCATTGGTCTCCATTTCATCCACTACTCAAACAAACACAATTTTTTTTTTTTTTTCGTTTCACGTTGCTAAGCTATTTTTCACTTCCACTACTACTACATACGCATTGAACTTAGTAACCCATAGGGAAACCCCCCTTGGTTAGGATTCCATTTACCCAAGCCTAAAGTGTAGATGAGAGTTGATGAGGTGACAATGGCCAACCTCCTAGTTCCACAAGGCCAGTACTCTATATTTGGGACTTTAATCTAAAGGTATTGGTTTGTGTGGTAAAAATTCCAAGTGATGCTACTCGCCTTGAAAGGCTATTTAGGGGGCCATCATGGTCGGTAATGTTGTTGTGTTGTGATGCCTCCATCTTACACTGATCCCATGTCATCGTCTGCGCACTTGAGGTGTAGTGGCAACCACTCATAGCACACACTGCATCACACTCGCTTGCAAGTGCTAGTCAAAATATGTTGCAGTATGTTCAAAGGTGCTTATATTTTGTTTATCCATCTTGCCATCCATTTATCTCATTATTCCTTGGCAAGGACACAATGGTCCTCGATGTGGTGCTGATAGGGTTGGAATTTGAAAATGAAACAACCTGTCAAATTTGACGGTTTTGATAACTATGTTACCCGTTTTGACATTTTTAATGAAGAATGATGACGGTTATGAGGAATTTTTAACTGTATTTGATGGGCATATTGTCTCCTATAGGCAATTTTCCTATCAAAGTCCATCCATGGGTGTTATATGAATACCCCATTTTTAATGAAGAATGATAATGATTATGAGGAATTTTTAACTATATTTGATAGGCATATTACCCCTATTTTCCTATCAAAATTCATTCGTATATGCACTCGGATCACGAGCTCACTCATGGGCCTAATTACCAACGGTTGGGGATGAGTAGTGGTAACTCGGGAGGAATCTTCCCTCCGGAGATCCGCTTTTCAGGGAAAATCCGACTAAATTTTCAGGGGTAGTCTGAGTTTCGCATGGATCAAAGTTCCATGCAATTCAGAACCTTACCCCAGAGCTTTTGCCCCATTTGAAACCAACCCAGATGCTAGAAAATCAATCATAGTCCTGGATTGACCGAAAATATAAAAACGGACCGCCAGAAAACCGGCCGAAAAAGTAACTCGTATGAAGGATTCGTATGAAGGATTACTCCCGAGTTAGCCCACTCCCTTATGAATACTTGGACCTTTAACTCTCAAAATAAAATAAATAAAACCCTATCCATGGTAAGTGGGTGAATGTATTTTGAAGTGAAATAAACAGGGCTTAGCCCATTTGATATCGAGACAGCATAGCGATAGATTTGACTTTGAAGTGAAATAAACAGAGCTTAGGCCATTTGATATTGAGACAGCATAGCGATCAGATCTTAGCCCATTTGACTCCGAGAGAGCAGAGCGATGCTATTCACCTCCCAGAGAGTGCCCTCACCGACAAAATATCTTAAGCTGCTATGAAGTTTACAGAAAAGAAAACACATTGCGGCTGGTCATGTATTCTTCATCCTGCAGATCCAAGTTTGTTCGACATATTCCTTCCGGTACATATGTTTTTAACTGTTCCAAATCTGGTTCATCTTTTAATAAAAACGGCCATGAGAGGGAAGGACAAGGGCCTAGTAAAAGCCTCGAGCAGGACGAACAGAATAAATGCCAAAACGGTGGAAAAAATAAAGTCCAAGGACAAAATTTGGAGCAGAACGACTTAAGAATACGCAAAAACGGGTCAAAACCTGAAACCCAATTGAAATACGGAGAGAACATATTGAATGGCTCTGATTTTTGGCAGCTGAAAGGTGAAGACAACACGGGAAGGGCAGGCGTGCGTCCAGGTTTTAAGGAGAATGGAAATGGGTTCTCAAACTCCGAGGAAAATCTAGAGTCTGTAAAACGTGGATATGGCTCGCCAGGGTTAAAATACAATATAGGGTCTAAAGAAAATGTTAAGGACAAACCGGGGTTTCGGGAAAATTCAAATGAATCTCTAGGGTACATGGATAATACAAGGTTTGAGGATATCTCCAGCCGATTTCAAGGGTTTAAGGACAATCTAGAGTTCCAGGAAAATTTAAATGGATCTCAAGGGTTTAAGGGCAGTCCAGGGTTCAATAGAAATATAAATGGATCTCAAAGGTTTGAGGGCAATCCAGGATTCCCTGGAGATTCCGATGTATCTGAATGGTTCAAGGGCAATGCAGGCATTCAAGGTAATTCCGACGGATGTGATGGGTTTAAGGACAATCTCGGTTTTCAGGAAAATATGAATGACTCCACAGGATTCGAGGAAATCCCTATCATTTTCCATAACCTAGAAGGAGAAGAGAAAACTTGTCCGGAAGAAGGTAACCAGAAGGTTAATCATGGCAACAGCAGTGGCTCTGATCGTTCATCCTCTTCTAGGGTTTCTGGGAAGTTGGATTATGAGGCTAATTTGATATATGAAATTCTTCTACAAGACATGCCAGGTTTTGATGTCAAGGAGGTGCTCCAGCAGACTGGTTTGAGGATGACAGTACCTCTGGTCAGGCTCGTCTTGTTGAGAATTTTTTGGTCAATCAATTCGTCCACAAAGTCTAGAAATGCAAAATTAGGCTTTAAGTTTTTCTTTTGGGCCGGCCAACAAGAAGGCTACGAGCATAATTCCGAGACATATAATTTATTAATGAAGATCTTTGCTATTTGCGAAGAGTTGAAAGCCATGTGGAGGTTGGTGGATGAAATGATGGTGAGTGGATGCCCCATTACTGCAAGAAGTTTTAGTATATTGCTTTGTAGTTGTGGGGAAGCTGGTATGCCTAGACAGGTGCTCGAAAAATTTTTGCGGTCAAAAAAATTTAGTTATAGGCCGTATAAACATTCTTATAATGCAATTCTTCACGTTCTTTTGAAAGAACATTACTTCAAATTGGTGGAATGGGTTTACCAGGAAATGCTGAATGATGGGCATTTGCCTGATATTCTAACTTATAATATCATAATATATGCTAAGTATAAGCTTGGGAAACTTAATCAGTTCCACGTGCTGTTGGAGGAAATGGGGCAAAAGGGGTTTGCTCCTGATTTACATACATACAATATTCTTCTTCATGTACTTGGCCAAGGAGATAAACCACTTGCAGCACTGAAACTCTTAAATTATATGACAGAGGTTCGCTGTCCTCCCCAAAATATTCACTTCACTGCTCTCATTGATGGTCTTAGCAGAGGAGGAAATTTGGATGCTTGTAAGTACTTTTTTGAAGATATGGGCAAAAAAGGCTGTGAGCCTGATGTTGTGTGCTACACTGTTATGATTACTACGTATATCGTGGCAGGTCAGTTGGAAAATGCTGAGACATTGTTTGATGAAATGATCCAGAAAGGGCAGCTTCCAAATGTTTTTACTTACAATGCCATGATTCAAGGTCTTTGTGGTGCTCGAAGATATGAGGAGGCTTGTTGCATGCTTGACATTATGGAATCCAGAGGTTGCAATCCTAACTTTATGGTATACAATACCTTGGTAAAAAAGCTTAGGCAAGCTGGAAAATTAACAGAGGCACAAGTGATAGTGGAGCAAATCGAAAAAAAAGGTCACTATGCACATTTGATCCCAAAGTTGATGCGCTATAGAAGATAGTGTATTGAAGGTTGTCTAATCTCAAATCCCCCAGGAATTGCTAAGTTGAATCTATTTTATGATATCTCCAGAGCAACCAAGCATGACTCGGTTTAATGACATGTATGGCTACTGCGAGCAGTGCCCTGCATTGGGGGATTATTTATTTATTCCTTCAACAGATCACAGGGTATAGCCAGAATCTCTCTTCCTTTTTCATTGTAAGATTTTAGACATGCATTCTGAAAGGGTTGGAAGCATGGGAGTAAACAGAAACAAGTCTGGATGATGTGCATTTCTCAGTGCTTGCAAAAGAAATCATATTTTCTAGAAGAAAAATTAGTGTGCTGCATTTTAGATAACTTAGGTCACAGAGAAGTATACTGCATTCAAAGGTTTGTGTGCATTGTTGGGGCCCATAACCAAAATTATATAAAATGGAGAGATCAGAATCTAAGAGGAGACAGCCAGTGAAAGATTTATTCTGAAATTATTATTTACAGATTGCTTAATTACAGATTTGTAGTCTAGGTGGGGGTTAGGGGAGATGTTACAGCCCTAACTTTTCACATTGGTGTGCTAAAATTACAGAGTGGAGATTGTATGAATCTCAATGCTGTTGGATACCAATCTCTTGGGGAACTGTCCTAGAGAGTTTCGTATTATTTCAAAGTCTTCAATCAGCATGTAGAGTCAAGTCTGGTACGACATTTTTCAATGGAGCTTGTAGATGTCCTGGCCTGACTAGGAAAGACTTTCAGGTAAGAAAGTCAAACTGTGTCAGTCTGACAATTCTTCATTTCACGTTCTATGCAACTAGAAGGTTAGTTGGATTTTTGCTAAGTTTCTTGGAAGAGCGAGCTCAATATATTGTACTTGATAATGTTTAATCCTTCTAACATGACTAATTCAGTGAATTTTCTTTTCAGCAACTCCAGAGACAAATTTAATGTCTCTAATTGCATTAAGTCAACAATAAAGGGATTCTTCTCTTAGTTCATCATACATACATGAAAGACATACGTTTTGGACTCTATGAGCTTGTTCCATACCTTAGCTCATAACTTAACATGTATTTTATGTTTCACATATGTAAATCCCCATCCATGTCTGTCAACAAGCGGTGGTCTAGCTTCTTTGGCAGAGAATACGTATTCATGGGGTTAGCTGTTGGCTTTTATGACCTCAGAATTAGCATATGACTCATGACAATCAATTAGTTTATCGCCAGGACATGTAGTGAGACACAATTGATACACTGCATAATATAGTAATGGTAAATAAAAAGAGTAACTGGCAACATGTAATGATTGCAGATAAAAGTAATTATCAACATAAAGAGTGTCTACATAATCTTATCAAGAGCATTTGCTCAGAGGCATTCTTTGATGGAGCCTTTAAGCCTTAGCCAAAATAACTTCAAATTTATAGCTTCATGTACTATGGTGATGCATTACCACAAATCCCTAAGCAATTACTAGCTTCTCATAAAAGCTATGACACATATGTTAATGTAAATACACTCACCTATATTTTTCCAAATGCGAGGTTGTGGCACTTTATCATAACATACATTACCATAAACCCTAGTGGATGAAACATAATAATGCTAAATACACAGTAATCTGTGTTAGTTGCAAATAGTACAATGTTATGTTGTTGGATCTGCCCCCCCACTGGCATATCCTGTTGGATACATATTAGATAATAGATACAGATACGTCACCGATATGTCAAGGATTTGCCAAGGATTCATATCCAATTTGGATACATGACAGATCCATACAGGATCTGTGCTAAATACATCCAGATATGTTTGGGATGCCATCCTATGCATGATTACGAGTAAACATTGCAAAGGAACAAACTGACTAAAACAAAGAAACAAACAAAAGGTTCTAAGACGAGGTTGTTTTGCAGCATAATAGAAAGCAACAAAATTCGTTTTTCAGCATACTGTGTCATTTTCTGAGAGGAAGTTGTAGTGTTGGGGATACTGTGGCAAAAGCAAGGATACTGAGCTTTTTTTTGGGAGTAGTAATTTCTTATTACAATGTTTTGAGAATAATTTTTTGGGCAAGTGTCCGAGGATATTTTATTGTGTTTCCTGGTATTTGTTTTGCACATAAATTTTTTGTATGTACACTTTTATGTATACTATATATAACTGTATTGTATCCCAAAATTTCTTGAAAAATTAGATGCATCTATATCCATTCCCTATTCATCTATTATGGTAACTTAGGTACACAACAGTTTTTAATTTTAAACTTTTTTATAGATTCATAAGAAATTATTCTCTTGTTGTGTAACTAATCGTTAGACATCAAACCTTCAAGTACCCTTTATTGTGATTGCTCAGATTTTGTAGGTAAAATTGCAATATGGGTGGCAAGGATATGTAGCAATTTCCCTGTAATTTCCCTCCCCAACTGTCACTTTTGATGGATGTACATTTTATCCCCTCTCTGTGATTTTGCATACATCCAAATTGTATGTGACAATGTCTTCATGGACTTGTACTAAGATCAGACTATTGCTGAAGCACATTTGTTACATGCCATGGATAACCGTTTCATTCACATTATAAAAGGACCTTTTTTAGATGCTTTGACAATACACTAGTTGAGATATCTCACTGAAGCTAACATGATAGAGAAACCCTT
>JASDQU010218390.1:12882-24463 GCA_032191745.1 Picea mariana | reverse complement strand
GGCTTAAATATTGAAATGATGTTCACCATAATATTGACTTGTACATCATGGAGCAAGGCCCAATGCCTTCCGGAAGCCAACTTATGTGGTGGATGTTATATGAAAATCTGTGATCATCTGCGGTGGTGAGAGGGGTTTCCAACTGTGCAAAAAGGTATTACTCGTCATGTAGTCTATCGACACTCCATATCTACAACCTGAGAGATTTGAGACATAATCTCCTTAGTTATCCACAAAATTGGGATAACATTATTATCAAGTAATATATATGTTGAACACAAACTAGTCTGAGATATATTAAATATTCATTTAAAAAGACAGTGGGAGGTATCCCACTATTTTTTCTTTGAAGCCTTAACTATATCATAATGAGACACAAATAGTGGGGAGGTTTTTTTAATTAATTTTTAATAATCTTTCCATATTTTTTTTTGTTTAATTTGAAATACGTTTTTATGTTTTTCAATTTATTAATTAAAAAAAAAAATTGTTCTTTTAATTTGTTTTTAGATTTTAATTCTCTTTTTTAAATCTAAACTAATTTACTTATTTAAAAACTTATAATTGTTAAAAGTTATGCGACAAAAAATAAGGTTCTACTAGAAACACCACTTTTCAATTCGATTGTTAATTTAGAGGTTTTGTTTGCAATAGTGCAATCTTAATGCCATGGTTTTAAAAAAAATTGATTCGAGAGTTAATTTTAAGGTTTTGTTTGCAACAATATGGATTTTGAAGACTATGGTTTCAAAAATGTTGTAATTTTATCCCATAAAATGGTGCTAGTAGTAACACCACTTTTCAATTTGGGGTTGATTTTGAGGCTTTGTTTACAATTGGTTTTAAGGGTCGTGGTTTCAATAAATTGCAATTTTAAATCCCAAAAAATTGTGCTACTTGAAACGTCACATATCAATTCAAAGGTTGATTTAGATGTTCTTTTTAGCAACATTACGGGTTTTTAATGCGATCGCTGTAAGAGATAATTTTAACACCCAAAAAAGAGGTGTTGCTAGTAGCACCATTTTTCAATTTAAAGGTCAATTTTAAAGTTTTTGACACAATTGTGGAGTTAATGCTAGAGTTCTCGTTTTGAGGCTAGTGCTCGTCCAGTTGATAACTATGTTCAAACAAAATGAGATAACGCGTAAATATGATCAATCCAACTTGTTATACAACTATGATTATGGGTGGAGTCAATACACATTATAATACTCAAGAATTGCTGTACATGATATGGATAGAGTCAAGGAAATGTCACAACACTCCATTATTGTTGTTTCAATTTGAGGTAGATAAAGGACTTTAGAAGTAAAAGGAAGATAGATGTTCGAGTATTATAGTTTCAATTTGAAAGTAGATAAAAACTTTAGATCAAAGGTAAAAGGAATTTAGATGTTTACATTCTAGATTGCAGAATCAGAATCAAAGTATTGGCCATGTTATTCCCTTGAATCACAGCAATGTATTACAGCAATGTATTAGTAACAAATCACAAATCACAATTTATCCAACAAAATCACAATATTTCTAACAATTTATCTAACAAAATCACAATATATCTAACATAATAAAAAAAATGTATTGGTAACAAATCACAAATCACAATTTATCCAACAAAATCACAATATATCTAACAAATCACAAATTATCTAACAAAATCACAATATATCTAACATAATAAAAAGAGCCTTATTGATAGCACCAAAATTAGTTAAAATAGTAAATGTGCATATTGTGAAAGCAAAAATGGTCAAATTTCGATAGAGCATGCCAAAGTTTTTAAAAAGAGCTTATGTATAATGACAACACTAGTCCTGAAAATTAATTAACATATCAAATAACTAAATTTAAAAGAGTTTAGATAGCATAGTAACTCTTGTCCTTTGAACATTTGAACGAGGTTGTTAAAATAAAATAAAATAAAGTTAGTTTATAGTTTCTAGTAGGCCCTCAAGACTAAACAACTTTAGCAGTGAGCGAGGGTTAATGCTTCACTCTACACGCAAGCCAAGGTGTCCACGAAATGGGTAAGAGCCTCTATACAAAAAATACTCGATTGTTGATGTAGAGCGTTTGGAGTTGTCTCCATGTTCTTGTTTGTACTGTGATAGAGTTGCACTACAATTTGGGGTCAGTTGTAGTAAAGAGAAGCAATGGCAGTTCAATCTACTACTATAAGGCGCCTCATTAGGGTTGAATCTTACATCTTTGTATTCCTTTACAAATAAAACTTGGAAGTGTTTTTGCTTTTCCCAAATTCCATAGTAATTGTTGCATAATGGATGTGAATGGAGATAACGAAAAATGAGGCATACATCCTAGCACAATTCTTGTATCAAACACTAACACTAGAATCCTATGTCTTGCAGTTATAATTAAACACCAATTTGAGAAGATAAAAGTCATGATTGTTGACTCAGATAAACCATCTCCATGTGAAGTGCAGCAATCTGTAAGCGAAGAAATCACGATTGGCTTCTTGTTTCCGCCAAAACTTCGAGAGATTAGCTTAGATATTGGCATTATATACCAAAATACAGAAATCAATACACTCGTATTAGCATTTTATTGATTTTAAGTAATCAACTCAACAAACCACAGGCGAATGAAAATATTGACACGATCATTGGGAGATGACATCATACAACATGCTATGGGTGGCTATAGAAGACAAGCACGTATAAGCATCAAATTACTGATACAAGCTTTTGATAATGTCGATAGTAACATATAAGCAATGGTAAAAAGAGAAATAATCATTTTTTAATCAAATCAATATTAAAATCGACATTGATAGTAAACTACTTCAGGCATTTAAAAGAAAAGTAAAGAAAATAGCAGTAGAACAAATTGTATGGATGTTACTCCCTCGAAACTCTACTTTCCACAATTCTAATGACAAAAGAAAATAAAAGACAAGTAATTCTTGCCAACTCAACCAAGACTAGCGGTCAAAGTGCCCAACAGCACGATGCAATTTGGTCAAATGGAGATGATATTTCCGATGGTAATGGCTTTTATGCCAAGGAGAGGAATCTGCAGTTTTCATCAAATTTGAACTGAAAGAGTAGAGAATTGCACAAATATTTCAGGAAGTTTAATATACACATACTTCAGTAGAAGACACTGAAGTGCGATAAAAGATCAGAGACAACAGTAAAATGCTGTTCCAGTAGTATATTTATATTCGTCCTATGTTTACCCCAGCAATACAGTTAAAATTGAATTAAGACTTAAGTTGTAAAGTAGCGAAAGACAGAATTAAGAGAGGTAAAATTCCCCTGTTCAAATGATTTTGTAAAATATAACCACAATACAAATGATCAATGGAAAAGTGTTACCCCCTGTGTCATCCAACAAATGCACTAAAAGAAACTGCAATATATACAAATGACACACAAGAAAAAAGTCAGATTCTAATGCCTGATCGTCAAATACACTAAAAGATGTTGCAATACGTACACATGACGGACAAGAAAAAAAGTAAAGTCTCAATGCCTAATAGTCCAATATTTAAAATACAGCACGGACCAATTTGTTGACCATGTCTCTAAGTCCTGGATTTCTGTAACCTCTCCTTTTTATATACACAGATCTGAATCAATGTATCATGTATAGAAAAATGAACAATGGATTATAAAAGAATGAATACTTTGGAGAGAGAGAGAGAGAGAGAGAGAGAGAGAGAGACTCTCCACATGAAGATACCATGTCTAATGAAGAACGCAGCATGACTGACAGTAAAATGAAGTCATGAGTTGAAAATGGTGAAAATTGGTCTTACATGCCTTGCTATACACTGCCTGACTTATGCTATTGTCTCTAGAATACATATGACATTTGTTGCTAATTTACAGGGCCACTGAATTAAATTGTCTTTTCATTACCCATCTACACCACCACCAAAAAGCAGCAAAGAAGTATCTACATTACGATTATTGGGCAAGGCCTGATTCTCTTTTAGAACAGACTTTACAGATTGTTCTTTCTCTGACAAAGGAAATGTGAGAGAGAGGGAGAGAGATGAACCATCTTCACTTGTTGTTGGACTAGCAAGCAGATCTTGAGACGTTTTATCAAGTATCTGAACAAAGAAAGGCGGGGCACCTGGCTTTGGTGAAGTCTTCTTTGCTCCTAATGCAAGTTCGAGATTTGGTGCATCAACGTCTGGCAGTTCCTGATCATCACCTTCTGCTGAAGAAATAATTTGAACAGCAGAAGGCCGCTCAGGAGAATTGTGTTTAGAGATTGACTTGATAGACTTCTGCTCAGAGGATCTTGCAGTGTTATAATCTCTCTCGGCATCTATTGACTCTGGGAAGAAGAATGTTTCAGTCATTTGAGAGTCTCTGGGATATAAAAGACTGTACTCCTGACCTTCCTGTTGAAATGGTTGACTATGCTCCAAAGCAGAGGATCCATTGAGTTGAGTTGAAATGCACAAGCCACCAACCTGCTGACTATGACTGCCGATGTTTGTTTCTGATGAGCTCTTACCACTGGAACTCCTGCCACTGGTATCTTGCTCTTTATAGTTTTCTCTAACGTAGATTTCACTGTAACTTTTCTTCAGTCTTTTCTGTCCTCTCTCATCTGCTACAAAATCATTGAAGGGCCTTCCTTTAGGGGACATTAAATCCCTATGGCGACTCCCACAAGCTTCTGATCCTGATGGTGGCTGTAAGTATCGAATTTGATCAAACTCAGGGGAGCGAGTTCGAGAACGATAGTGATCATAGTTATTCATCCGTACTGAAGGAAAGGGTACTTGGCCTACATGTCGAGGTGGTGAATTAGAGTAACGAAGTCTCTTTTCCTGTCTGCTATCTCTGCGATGCTTTGTATCATGGCTACTGTGTTCTTCATGTCTCCTTGATGAAATTCTCCTGTTGCTTTCTCTTTCAGTTGTGATTTCCCCATTTCTTTCTCTGTCTCTTTCCTTTTCTCTTTCCCGTAGCTTCAATTCCTTGTTGTTCCCTAAATCCTTGTTCCTGAAACTTGCATCTTCCATGTCTTTTCCTCTCTCTCTCCATCTATCATAGTCCTCATCTTTTAATTTGTTTCTTTCCTTTTCACTGTTTGTTTGTCCAGATGGTGCATGTGAGTTGACTTGAACAATCTTTGAAGAATCTGATGAATGATCTTGCTTCTCTAAGGAAATTGAAGAAATTGCTGCTGGGCCGGAAAGTATATGCCCAAAATATGCAGAATTCATCCTCTCTCTCCGTAAAGAAATTTGTGAGCTGATAGGCAGTCCAGATGCCTGGAATTCGACTAACTTTCCATCCTCAGCATCTGGAGGTCTTTGCTTCTCTTTCTGCAATATGGGTAACTTTGCATGTCAAGTTACAGGTGAGACCCTAAATAAGGTAAATAAAATAATATTTCTGGAAAAAATAAACAAAATACTGTTATCAGCTTAGCAGAATTCAGTTGTATCTGCAAAGTGGCATGCATGACTTTTTCCCCTTGAAGATATTCATGATGGTTGTAGAGAATCAGAGGAGAATGTAGCTAGAAAGAAGATAAATGCTTGGCAAGCTTTTGAAGGCAGTGGCCATGCAAAACAAAAGCTCCTTGGCAAATGGCTTTCACAAGAACTAAACCCATGCATAGTCTATTTCAACATAAGAATCTGAAACTACATTTGTAATGAGTAAATTTAACTTGTTTTACCTTCTTGAAAAAGAAAATACATTGAATGGTTCCATGATGTGCAATAATAATGCAGAGAAATGCTACCTCACATTTAACTTTGCAGGGAATTAAGTCGAGTCTAACTAAAACGAAAAACAGCAGTGAAACTCCATGTTATATTTCAAATTACATATTCATGATTTCCAAACTTGGAACCACAAAAATAAGATATATCCAATCTCAACCAGACAATGGAGAACCATAAATGTATTTTGTTTCACTAGAAAGGTGCCATATCATAGGATATCCAGTTCTCACTCCAAGTTTGAGAATGGCATTTTCATGTACTTTTGCTGTTGTGATTGAACTACATTTGTTTTATAGAGGTAAAAGGGCCCATGTATGCGGGTTGAAGAACAAAAGAGAGAGCAAAGCCGATGATCAGTATGACAGAGGAGATCACAGTTTACCAGGTGACAATTTCACATTAGGTTGTTTGGAGTCTGGACACTATAACGATGGTGATAATTGAGTGAATTTGGGAATGTTTTTCAAATATAATACTCAATAATATGCCAATTCAGGTAAACGAGTTCTACAAGAGAATACAAATGTATGACCAAAAGGAGCAAAATAGGCACTTCGCACATTTAAAAGTGATGTTTGGTTACTTTGAGGCGGCCTTTGGAAAAGAAAAGAAAATTAATATCTCAAAATAAAAGAAGATGAAAAATAAAACTATGTTAATGGACCCGAAACCCCTATGCAGGATCCATGGATCCGATCCGATCCGGTTCCAGATTCAACACCGCCATGATCTGTCATGGAAGTAGATCCCCTAGAGAAGGAAACTGATCCTGAGCCCATGAAACAGATCACATGGAAATGAAATGGATCCTGAAATTTTGAAATGGATCCCAAAACTTCAAGTGCTTTTTTGACCCACCAATCCCTCAAAACAGTGATTTTTAATGAAAAAAAACTCCCAAAACCCTAAACACGTAAAGGCTAAAACCCTAATCCTAGTCAAATTCTGATCCATCCTTATGTCAAGATCTGCTCGCGAGGTCTGATCTATCAAAGCCTGCTCTCAATGTCTGATCTCAAGGTTTTATCTATCATTATAGTCAAGGTCTGCTATCAACATCTGATCTACCCTTATGTGTGATGCTGTTGCTCACTTCACCCACACTGTTATTTAGTCCTGCCATAGCCTTCAAGAAAATCACTTTATTCACTGCTGATATGGACATGTCGATGTGGCTCACAAAAATGCTGTTATGACCTGCTTCATGCTCATGCTGAAATGGTCTTCAAAATTATCAATTATCAACGATGGATGACTAATAGTAGTATGCATGTGAACTCTCTTTTTCGGTCATAACTTATAGTTCTAATGTTGTGATTCCTGAATGGTTTTGACTCTTAACTCTGATTTCTTTTAATTATAAAAATATTTTTCTTTTTTTTTGTACTCGTCATTTCCCTGCCATATCCAGATCCCGGCATTTCAAAAATCTGGCGGATCTGTATTCATATCTTGGTAACATAGAAATAAAATTAGAAAATCAAAGAAAAATAAAGATTGACATATCACCTCAAGTGCCTCTAGGAAAAATCTTGTTATTCAGCTACAGAATCCAGAAGGTCAAGAAAGAGAACATATTTAATTATAATGAATAGAGGTTTCAATTGAATGGAGAAAATACTCATTTCATCACACACAAAAAACAAACAGGAAGCAAACGAAAAAAGTGAAACGAAGTATTACATGAAAGTGGACATTGCAAAATGCTCTTATAGTGCACACTGCATCCCCATTCTAGATTTAGGCTTTGAGTTCAACTGATAAAAGATTTCAGTGCAAAGCCCCGGAGTATCAATAATGGTCAATAAAGGTTTCATGGAATGATACCATAGTTGAACCAACAACACAACTTATCCACAAGGAAATTATTATGGAAGCAAACGAAAAAAGTGAAGCGAAGTATTACATGAAAGTGAACATTGCAAAATGCTCTTATAGTGCATACTACATCCCCATTCTAGATTTAGGCTTTGAATTCAACTGATAAAAGATTTCAGTGCAAAGCACGAGTATCAATAATGGTCAATAAAGGTTTCATGGAATGGTACTGTTATCGCACAGTTTGTAGCAAGGATAAAAGGCTTGAGGTTTGAAGGTCAAACTAGCGTAACAGGAACCAATCCCACCCAATGTCACCACAATGGGATGGTTCTTTCTATTTAAGGTGGTAAGGCCCAAGGGAGATGTCCCCGGTGACCTGGGGTTCTAAGAAGGCAAAGGATTACAAGATAAAGTAGTTATTTCCCCCTCACAAGTCACCACCGAGCAGATAGTCCGGTCATAGGCCAATAATAAAGTAAAACCCCCAAAGAGATATCCTGCCTGAGACAAAGCAACAACAAACTGATATGTGCAAGCTAGCTCAATGGGTTAGTACTTCATATAAATCAACGACTATCTGATAAACATATAAGCAAATTTTGACAATAAATATTGACGAAGTCAATGTTTGTAAAAAAATAGCAATGAAAATAATATCTCTTCTTCAATAAATGCTGGAACGATATGGCATTCAATGTAATAAATCAACACTTCATTCAATTTATGCCTTCAATCACCATTCAATTGCTTATAAAGAATAACGTTTGCTGCACCAATGATATTATGACTAAAGATGACGACAGCAGTAAGTTAGTAGGTTAGTTCTTAAGCTAGGGTTAGTAGTTAGGGTTTAATTCAAGGCTTTGAGAGTTGTTGTAATCAAGTTCACTTCAAACAGGAGGTCTTTAGATCAGTGCCTTAGGGTTTATGGAGTCAAAAGTGAAGGATGCAAGAGTTGAAGGATCAAAGAATATAAAGAGGCTAAGGACTAGAGGATTAAGCCTTGAGGTGTTGCTAGAGCAAGGCCTCAAGAAAACAAACCCTAGGGGAGAAAGGTTCACCTTGGTGTAGCGGAACTAGGCCTCGGTGCCCTCTTCTCCTTCCTCAACTCAATGGCAAGGACGGCTAGCTCTGAAAAGATAGCATAAAACTAAGACAAGAGGGTTTGAGAAACAAAGTGTTGCTAGAGCAAGGCTTGTACATCAAACCCTAGAAAAATCGACCCAAAGTGTAGAAGACCTAGGCTTTGAGGCTTCTCCTTCTTCTTAGCTTAAGAAAGTAAAACGGCTAGCATATGAAGAGGGGGAAAAGAGTGTAGCTAAGGCTAGGTTCAATCCTCTTCAGCATGAAAGAGAAGAGTGTTGCTATGGCAAGGCTCTATCTCATTTCAGCAAATAAAATGGCTAGAAATCTTGACGGGGACATGAGACAAGGACCTACAATGTGTGCTTGTCCCCTAGGGTTTATTCAACAAATTATAACCATAAATGCAAGAGAAATAAAACTACAACCATTCATTCAAGAAGTTTTGCAGAAATTTACTTACATTTAACCAAGAAATCAAGTAGCAAACCCTAGTTGTAACACCTTCCACCAAGATAAATGGCAAAAATGCCAAGAAAAATCTTCCTTCAACAAGTGTGCCTCACTAAATCAGCCAAAACCCTAGAATAGGGCACAAATTTCAGACCTCTCACCAACTGCTGAGTGAGAGATTGTGAAAAAATGAAGGTGAAAATCCATCATTTATACTATATCAATGACCTAATTTACTTTTAGGTCATAAAAAGGCCGATAAGGCCAAAATATTGAAAATTATATTGTTTTACATTAAATGACAAATTAAAACCCTAATCAAGCAACAAAAGGACATCATCCCCTTTCTAGGGTGACGTTAGCCCTATGTTACCGGATCCGTCTGGTCTCAACGCTGGATCCGCGAATCCGCGTTTCAGATCCGGATCCGGATCTGCCCAGAAACGGCCAGGATCCGCCACATCGACGGTTCTGCAAGTGGAGGATATGAATCTGTCAAAGGTGAAACGGATCTGAAAATTTGTAAACGTATCTCACGGATTGGAGACGAATCCCGAGACACACGACCCGACAATCGCGCGGTTCAAAGCAAACTTACATCGTTTTACGTGTTTTTAGGTTTTTTGTGTCTAGTTAGGTTTTTGGCGTGTAGTTGAGTTATAAAATAACTCTGTCCCACTTCCTTATCAACACGGTCGTTGTCGCACTTGAGTTTATACAGTATACTTTAAGGTTTCAGTGGTCACGGCTGTCACACTTGAGTTTCAGTGGTCACGGTTTCAGAGTTGTCGCCGATCGGGCGCACTCACCAGGGCTGCAGAGCACTCGGCCGCACTCACCCACCATAGTCGGCATAGTGGACGCTGTCGGGTAAGCGGGAGCAATCAGGGTCGGGTCGGGGTCGCGGTCGTGGCAGTAGGGAGCAGCGGAGTTCACGGACCATTCGCGGGAGCAATCGGGGCCGGGTCGGGGTCGGGGTCGGGCTCGTGGTAGCAGGGAGGAGTCGGGTCGCGGCAGCATGGAGGAGTCGGGTCGCGGCAGCACAGCAGTCGGGTAAGTTTACTGTTTTATTTAGTTTTTTTAATTTTCGACTATAGTTTATAATTCTCGTATATTTTAAATTTAGTTTTAAATTTTAGTTTTAAAATTTTCGACTAATAAAACTAATAATTAACTAATAAACTAACTATAATTTTCGACTGTAATTTATAATTTTTAATTTTTTTTAATTTTCGACTATAGTTTATAATTCTCGTTTATTTTAAATTTAGTTTTAAATTTTAGTTTTAAAATTTTCGACTAATAAAACAAATAATTAACTAATAAACTAACTATAATTTTCGACTGTAGTTTATAATTTTAATAAACTATAGTCGAGAATTTTCGTTTATAGTTAGTTTTAATTTTCGTATATACGCCATATAGTTAGTTTTAATTTTAAAAATTTTGTTTTTTATTTTTTAAATAAACATTAAGAATGAGATAAATATTAAATATTTACTTTGAACCTTATTTTTTAATTTTAGTTTACATAATATTAAGAATAAGCATTAATATTTTTATTTTTTAAATAAGCATTAAGAATAAGCATTAATATTTTTATTTTTTAAATAAGCATTAAGAATGAGATAAATATTAAGAATGAGAGGCTTATTTTTTATTTTTTGTTTTTAGTTTACATAAAACTATAAAAAATAATTTTGTTTTTATTTTACATAAATCTATAAATATTTTTTTTTGTTTTAGTTTACATAAAACTAAAAATATTTTTTTTGGTTTTAGACTTTTAGTTTACATAAAATTAAAAATATTTTTTTTTGGTTTTAGTAGTGTATGAAATATTAATTTTTATTTTAGTAGTGTATGAATATTAATTTTTATTTAGAAATTTGTTATTGAATTTATAAAAATTGAAGGATAAGTTATTATTAGATTTATAAATATGAATTAATTTTTATTTAAAAATTTATTATCAAATTTATAAAAATTGAAGGATAAGTTATTATTAAATTGTTTATATTTGTTAAATTAAAAAAATAAGTTGAGTTTTACTTCACTTAATTTAGAAATTTTAAAGTTCAACTACATTATATTAAAATAAACTATAATACTTGTACATCATTTTAAATTTTTTTGCATACAGCATTATATTAAAATAAAATAAACTAATACTTGGACATCATCTTAAAATTTTTGCCTATAACATTATATTAAAATAAAATAAACTATAATAGTTGTACATCATTTTAAAAATTTTGACTATAATATTTGTACATCATTTTAAATTTTTTTCCTGTAGAAATCAGTGAGTCTTAGTTTGTTTTTAAATGAGTTTGAAAAATTTTAATTTTGCATATTTGTATTAGGATTAGTTAGTTTGTATTTGTTTTTAAGTGAGTTTGAAGAATTGATTTTCAATTGTATTAATTTTTTATGTTCTCATTAAGATTAGTTAGTTTGCATTTGTTTACAAGTGATTTTGAAGAATTGATTTTA